>CACVKI010144394.1:8706-56298 GCA_902732785.1 Trichogramma evanescens
CCACACACACACACACACACACACACACACACACACACACAAACCCTTTTATACTCGCTGAAAGCAAGTCGCTGTTGTTTTGCAACGCACACGAAAATAAAAGAGAAAGTTCAGCTGCGTCTAAAAATTTACATGGAAATAAAATCTCTCACTCGCTATATCTCTTTTTTCTGGAAGAACGTATGCACGTTCCTATAAAACGTACAGCGCCTGACCGTACCCGAGTATTTCTACTTTTAAGTATATTGGCGCGCTTCAGAACGTCGAATGCAATCTGCACGTACAATTTTTTGTTCGACGCAACTGTGTCGAAAGTTAGGGAAAAAATTGCACATCGAGGGAAATATTTCCTGCTCGGAAATACGTACTAAAAAATTTATCAATAACCCTCAGTTATTCCTAATTGATTCAAAAAGTTCAAAATTTTCTAAATTAGAGTAAACAACATACTTTTTTCAAATTTTCATTCTGTGAAACATTCTAAATGAATTTGTATCTAATTAAGGCTCGATATCTCGTTTTTAAGTATGTGACTATTTTTCAAGTACTTTGAAGTATTTACGATAAAGCAAAGTCAAGTTTTGAAGAAGTACAGCATTAAAGTTTGAGTTATCCTTTTAGTATTTTACCTAGCCATAAAAAAAAAACTTGTATGAAAAAAGTAAAGCTGGACAGTTTGAAACCTGCAACAATGTTTTTTTCTCAACTCTTTATAATGATAACTTTTGTTTCTTTTTTGTTCAAAAGTTCACTTTTATAGTTTATAAATAACTTAAAAAGATAAAGTGAGTTTTATTATAGAAAAAAATCAACCCAAGTTTGAAAAAACTAACGATCGAATTCAAAAACATGTGCAAGATATGATCACGCAGTAAACGTGAAAAAAAGAAGAGAAGAAACAAATCGAAGCTCAACTCACTGATTTTCAAGTCTGAATGAATTTCAACAATCAGATGTTCAGCTGTCGTCGTTCAACAGAAGTAAACTCTCGATGAATGAACTCTCGAGGAAGTAAAGCTAAGTAGAGCACGATCTCAGGAGTAATTTTGTCAGTTTAAATAGCGAGCCTTTCGAGTGGAACGACCCAATGACACGAGAAAGCGTATTTTATTTCTTACAAGTTGGACCGTTTTCATCATGATATACACTAATTTATTCAACTCAAAAATTATTATAAAATGATGTAAAATTATAAAAAAATATTGACGATTAATCGAATGCTTAGTAAAAATTTGTTATTTCGGATTGTACGTCAAAATCAAATTTCGCTCTTAACTTACATGAAGCAAGAAGTTAAGCGTGACTTTACTTTTCAAGGCGTGCCTTCCTTTTACTTCTAACGTGTACTGAATGCTGCACTTTGCCAGCTACATCCTGTTTGTTGATCCGAATATTCTGCATTTCAAGTTCCAGCGTTAAGAGTCTTTTGATTTATCTAGAGCATGACTGACGAGATTTATAAACATTTAGAAGGTTTCTTTTTTTAATTATCCAACTGAATCTATAGTAAAATTATTAATATTTATTGTAATCTTAAGTACTGTTCATAAAAAATTACAATGATCAGAATAGAAAAAATGCCAAATGCTTTTTCAAACAGCACCGAAAGCGTAATCACGAATTTAAGAAAAGTAATGAAAGTAAATATTGATTTTACTCATAATCGAAGGAAGCCACAAAAGTACAATGATAATTTTGATTTGCTAAAACCCAATCGCTGTAGCCCATGTAACTTCAGTTTTTATCCAGTTCAGTATTGAGCGAGCAATTGCGCCACATGCCACCCCTGGCCACCACGACGCTGAACGCGTAGTTTCGCGGGAAATAGGCGGTCGGCACGGTGTGCACGGTAGGTGCGAACCAACCGTAATCCATCGACGTGCTGCGATAGCATGGATGTGGATCGCCACTCGAGCCGTCCATCGTCGACTGCCTGTAGCCCCTTAGCAGCTCTGCGGAACAAAAAAAAAACAAATACATCTCGATGAAGACTGAAAAACTTATGAAGTTACACGGATTGGGACATTTCCCATTAGATTTCGGACTGTTGTAAGCTGCACCGATGCGTATGCGGTCTGAAGGTCAATGCACTCGCTGCGTTCAATACAGAGCAGAGCAGGATGCGCTTTTAAACACCGGATTTGCACTAAGCACGTGTACGACTAATATTTTGATTGACCCATCAATCAAATATGTGCTTTATAAAGCACTGAAATTTGCCATCGCAGATATTTCGTTTGCAGACTCGTGCCGATTGTCTGTGATAGCCACGTGCACGTATACAATTTTTTCGAAAAGTACATCCAATTAGGTTAACCGAGAGTATTTTGCATTATGAAACCCCCCCAACTGGTGAAGGCCAACTGTGACTTTGATCGTGGCCGCAATTTTAATAGTTAAAAAATGCAACTGGTGTGTTTTTGATTTTACATGTGAATGTTAAAAATTCCTTTATTTTTTTCATATGATACTGATTATAGGTGTAATTTTACTTATCTTATGCTCTGAACGTAATAAATTAACAGGAGCCTGCCGAACTATAAATATGCGTTTTAAATGGGAGATGTACGTACTTGGATACATGAATCTCAAAGGTATATTGACGGTTCGATAAAGCTCGTCTGTTCTAGGTCCGGTAAGGTCTGTACATTCGATCTTCATTGCTCCGATGAATTCGATTGTTTCAATATAAGCCCCAAACTCGAGTCACGTTTATTTTTGTCGAACAATCATGACGATGATTCGGCTTTTTGAGCCATAAGGAAGCAGTCGTCGACGTTTTGGCCGCGCACAAAGATGACTTTATCAACGTCGTCATGACAACCAAAGCCAATACACTTTTCTAACATAAATATGTTTGTTTCGGAACCATCACAGAAACGTTAAACTTTTTGAAAAACGATAAGTACACAATCACAAAATTTTTAGTCTACGAAAAATCGTATAAAAGTTAAATAAAAAGACTAGTTTTGCTCGCCAATTTTTTAATTATTTAAAGTTTTCATACCATACTTATCAATTCTTCAATTACCAAAATAAGGTAATGAATTTCTTATCTCGAGGTTTTTGTATGATAATAAATAAAAATACAATTATAGGTGTAGATTTGAGTTTTATAATAGATATCTATGATAATCAAAATATCTGTACTAAATTTATTACGAATTTTCAGTCATAATTATAAAATAACAGAGCAAACTATATTTTTTTCAACACTTATCAGAGGTAGATAAAAACTTTTGAAAGTATACCATCATATGTGACATTACCTATTGAGCAGTTATGTATTGATAAAATAGAAAATGACAATATAAAAATTATTACCGCCAATAACTTGATACGAAAAACTTTATAATAACAATACAATTATGAGGAGTTGAGCATGTAGAACGATTATGATTTTTTACGAAACTTATAAAAAATTAATCTAATAAAGCGGTTTTCACGCAGAGTACTTTAGAGCAAAAACGCATTCTCAGGGGAGAGAAATGAGAGTTACAAATATGGGTTATCAATCGACTCCACTTACAAATTTATAAATCATTGATAAAATTAAAATTTCTCGTTTGCTTAAAATTCTATAATCACCCCAATATTCAAAGAATTATGAAAAGCAGTGCGAATTAAAAAATCATAAAAATATTTTACCTTTTAATTATCCTTCCTTAAAAAAATCATGTGAAGTCGTTTTATTCGCCACCTCATTGGTCGAGGAGTAACTGCGCCTCGCCTCATGATTGGTCGGAATTATAATTTTTTTAGTGGGAAAACTTAAATGTGGCGTTTGCTTAAATGTTTATATTTGTTAGTCATTGGTTATTTTAATTTCACTTGATTATTGGGTGCGCGCGAGCGCGCCTCATTATACAATGTTACAAATAAAAAAGTATGTTAATAAATATTTTAAAAACATCAAATATTTCATATACATTAATATTGTGTTTCCTAGAAGTCCGTATCATATGCGGTTTCGTGGTGTAGCGGTTATCACGTCTGCTTTACACGCAGAAGGTCGCCAGTTCGATCCCGGCCGAAACCATCTTTTTGCGCTCTGACCATCACAGAAACGCAAGAAAATTGTATATTGATCTTTTACAAATGCTAGAATGTGATTCACAGCGTCATATGCGTAATTTTTTTAAAATAAGAATTCAATTATGAACCGAGCTCTATATATTTTAGGAGATTCAGACTTCGAATATTTAAAAAACATGAACGAGTTTAGGTTGTCCAATTTTCATTAAAAGTAATAGAGAAAATCTTTGTGAGTTTGTGCAAGAAAGTAAAATCAAATAAGTTAGTAACTATGTAGGCAAGTTAATTCGAATATTGGTCGAGTTTGTCTTGTGAATAATAAAATTATTATGCTATTTACTTTTAAAAATTTTAGCTTTTTATTGTTGTTAATTATTTCATCTTGGTTTTGTGAAAGAATTTATCTAAATATAAGTATACAGCATACCTTATAAAAATATATTGACTATGAATTTCAATAAACATTGAGTTTAGTAACATGTTAAAAACTAATGGTACTTTATTAACTTTTTGCTATTCTTTCAACAATTTTTGATATCAAGTATCGTATTTGTCATAGCTATTTTTATTCGTTAATTATAGACATAAAATAAGAATTATCTATTATAAAAAAAATCAATAAAAGTGATACTAAAACTATTTGAATTTTAAGCTATTTCATTACATTTCCCATGAGATCAAGCATTAAAGGTTGCTCTAAATGTTTTATCTCATCAGAATTTATAAGTTCTTTAATATGCAGTTAAATATGATTCAATACTATCTCTTTTAACTCAGCAGCATTATACTTATCAGCCATTTATAGAACTTCAATGACACTTTCATCAGATAAATTTGAGATGATGATCAGTTTACATCCACATCTTAATCCATCGATTTGATTTTTATTGGTTGCTATGAAAAGTTTATAAACAAAGTATAACTTGTTCATTTCAAAAACACCCTTGTAGATGTATCGCAGCATTTCAATAAGAACGTCGAAGTGAATATCGTCCACACTCACTACGCTTAATTCTTTTTTCCAAAAAATTGTGAGTAAACATTGCTTTGAAAATTGGGCCTGCAGAAGCGAGCAACATATGTACAGGAACTACTTTTCCATTTGTGGTGCATGGTAATGTAAAATTATTAAACTTTTCGCTTGAAAATGACCAATCGAAATCTAACTCACATATGATCTTATATTCAAAATGAATCGATTTTGAATAAATTTTTGTTTTTTGATCACTATCAATGGTTAATTCATAATCAATGGTTATAGTGTCTTGAGAGAAGATACGAACTAGAAATGTATAGAGAAATACACAATTTCCATTTAAACTTCTACTCGTGTAAAGATGGATCGAGGCGATAGATCAGCGGTGGATATAGATCGTAGTACATATTATGAGCGCGTCCATAAGTGCTTGAAATTCACGTGCCCTGAAAAAGTTACAGAAATGGATAGAACCCTACCAAAAACGGAATAAAATTTTCTTTTTAAGTTTTATTGATTTTTATAATGAATTAGGATTTTTCGATCTATTTTGTATGACAGACAAATATCTGGAAAGTCAGGTTTAAATTTTTTACGCATCAAAAAAGGAAGTAGATGATAGAAGTGGGAATGTTATTTTGTGAAATGAAAAATGAGTGGCAGTTTTATGAATATTTGATCGAACTTTCAATTTCCATAATTTTGATAGATATTTGTTAGTATTTTTCAAATTCATCAACAAATATTGATTTACCGAAATTAACAATTAAATTGTAATAATTTTAGAGTACAGTTCATTTTTGATAAGTAAAAAGTACGATATTTTCATAATTTTGTCTAGAAAATTTAGAATAACTTCTAACATTTGTGTCATATCACTGAATGACAATTGATATATTCTTTAAGAACAATAAAATGTGAGCTAATGACATGTAAGGCAAATGTTTAAGACAAACGTTATAATTTTCAATAGTCATCAATTTGATATCAATCAACACTTAATTAAAATAACAAATGTTGACTGTTTCCAATAGTCAAGGTTCATCTTATCAGAATTATTAATTCATTGCGAAGTTTACTCGTCATCAGTCAGCTCAGCTTATGTGGAGCGAAATTCAATTGTCACAACATACACTCGCTCGGCGTGTCGAGCGCGTCAGCAAAACATCCCAAACAAAGCGAGCGTGTGTAGAGCAATGAGCCACGTTATAACACAAGTCGCGCGAAAATCGGCATTGATACACACGCTCTCGTCATGCAGGAAGAGAGATCGCTCGAGAGGTTTGCAATTAATGGTTAAAACATTTTTTCATCCACCAAATACATACATAAACGAAGGCGCGGCTCACACGCCGGATACATTAATTAGACGCAACTTAAGTTCCTTAAGTCAATAGAGTGAATTATCAATCACGTGTTCATATTTTTTCTTCGACGCATCCCACCGCTTACATCCATGAAAAACCAAAAAGAGCCGGTTGGAATTTATTGTTTAGACAAGCTTACAGTATGCACATGTTTGCAATTATATCATCGACGACAATAAGTTTCGCGATCGGCATTTTCCTTTTCGTTTGTTTTGCGCAACAGAACTCGACGGCGACGGCGCAACAGCTTATGGGTAAGAACTTAAAGTTGCTTAATTGATTTTTTTTCGCCGATGCGCATAAATTATCCTCAATTTCGATTCAACGAACGACCATCGTTCGTATTTTTGCTCGCCAGGCATCGAAGAAAAGTGCAACATCGAGGGTCAGCCGATAAGTGTCAACGATATACCGGGCATGAGGTGCTTCGATTGTACCTGCAAGGTAGATATGTTTTTTTCTTGGAACGCCAGTTGTCTGTAATTTTTTATTAACTCATCTGAAGTTGAATCCCTCGCAATTGTGTTCATTAGAACGGATACGTCGTGTGTCAGAAACATCAGTGCGAAGACATCGAGGGCTGCTACGTTTTGCATCAGGTCAACAAAAACGACTGCTGTGCGCCTTGCAAAGGTAAAAGAGTAATAAATTGCGTATACCATTGATTTGACCGAATTTGTTTCAACGTTTATCCGAAAATCAAAGGTTGCACGAGAAACGGAATTCATCATCCGTCCGAGAGTTCGTGGACGGAGCCTGGTGATCCCTGTCGGGCGTTTTCTTGTAAAGCTGGCGTAATTACGGAATCGCGCATCGAATGTTACACGCCTTGTACAGAGTCTTTGGCACCGGAAGTTGGACAATGTTGTCCAAAGTGTCCAGGTAATTGCGTATTTTTCTCTCTCGTAATTTACTTCATTTGCAAAGTGACATTTTTTCTATTCCTCAAGCCAAGGGCTGCGAACTGCAAGATCAAATAATCGACACGAATACTCACCTTGTGACAATAGACGATCCATGCGTTACTTGTAGCTGTTCAATGGAAAATATCAACTGCACCAAAAGAGTGTGCCCAGTTCTCAACTGTCCATCGTCGAAAATTGTTCATGATCGCGACGAGTGTTGCCCACGCTGCCTCGGTAATTTTTAACCAATTGCCATTAAAAAACAGTGTGAAAACCTGTCAGTAGTATAAGTACCAACGAGTATTTTCTTTTTTCGTACGCACAAAAAAAGGTAGTGGCAAATACTTGGATCCACCGAACGGCGACTGCTTGCTCGACATGCAGGTTTATCGCAACGGCAGCCATTTCATATTGGACGATTGCACCGATTGTCGCTGCACCGATACGGTCCTGCACTGCTCCAAGCAGAGCTGTCCCGTTCTTCGATGCAAACGCGAGCATCAGACGATAACGCCTGGCTACTGCTGTCCACAATGTAAATACGGCACGGAGATGAATCTGAGACCAAAGCCAAATAGAGTGAGGGTCGGTACGACGACAACGACTACGGCAAAGACGACTACGCCGAGCTCGAATCCCAATAAACAATTTAGCGATTCTCATGGAATCGATCAAATTTCGAATCAACATACGAATACGCTCAAAGATACGAAAGTTTTCGAGTCGGAGGATTACTACGACGATTACGTAGAATCTCAAAACGAATACGAAGATTATGCAAAGCCATTAGCTCCGTCGAGTTCGAAGAGAAAAGCGAATTGCGTCGTCGATGCCACTGTACACAAGGTTGAATCTTTACTGCTTCTTGTTTGAGCTTTTAATTCATGTTCATGGGTCCAATGGAAACCTTATGCATTACAGAGCGGCCAAATATGGAATACAACAGCGTGCCAAACCTGCAAGTGCTACGATGGAAAAATCGACTGCAAGCCGCTGATGTGCCCAGCTGTGACTTGCCCGAAAAACAAGCAATTGCGAATTCCCCCCGATCAGTGCTGTCCAGTCTGCTCGAGCGGTAAATGTAACAAACAAGCATGGATATGAAATTTTTTTGGTTTCAAAGCTAAGCTGCGCGTCGACGTATTTTCAGCGCGAGAGCCTCAAGCCGCCCAGCAAGAGCAGGCGCGCACCTGCACCGTCTTCGGAGGCTCGCACTTTCGCAGCTTCGACGGCAAGATGTACTCGTTCATCGGGTCCTGCAAGTATCAATTGGTCGGTGATTGCGACTCCGGTACCTTCAACGTCCGCCTAAAGAATTCCGTTGTTGGCAACGACGCCAGCATGAAGAGAATATCCCTGCGATTGGCCGGCGCCAGGATAGATCTGCAGAACAATCGCAATACCAAAGTCAACGATCGAATCGTCGATTTACCCTACAAGCTGGGCAAAAAATTGGATATACACGAGACGAGCGACCACATAGTCATCGTTAATTCGAATGTCGGTATCAAGGTTCTCTGGGACTACGTCGGCTTTCTCGAAATCACGGCCAGCAAGGATTATCGCAAAAAACTCTGCGGCCTGTGCGGAAACTACAACTCTGTACCTGACGATGACTTGACAACTCGGGAAGGTATCCTGGTCGACGATCCGGCCACTTTCGCACAGTCCTGGTCGACCGATGACGTGTGCCACGAAACGCGAAATTACGGCATACGTGGCTGCGATCCCAAAAAAGACCACAGGTGAGTATTTTTCCACAAGCGTTCGTTTTTTTGACTGACCATATTTCCTTCCGTAGGTTGTGCAATTATATTAAAGGACCAGCATTCGAGAAGTGCAGCAAAAGGATCAACGTCGCGCCCTACTACGAGACATGTCTCAGGGATATGTGCCAGTGCCAGACTGATGACTTGCTCTGCCACTGCGAGTCGTTCGCTAATTACGCGCGAGACTGTAGGCGACTGGATATTTTGCTACCAAAGTGGCGAAAATCTGTCGGTTGTCTCGTTTAAAATTGCGAGCGAGCATAGAGTTCGTTGAATAATGTCTGTATTCAATACTGCTCCAATGATAATGTTAAGTTTCAATTATTACATTTTTGTTAACGTATTAATTAAAAAAGATAATAATTTATCTGAATCTCATCGAAAATAATTTGTTATCAATTTTTAATATATTCATTTCTTTCGATAGTTACTAATTATCGTCGTGTAAGATATGGCTCAAAAAAATAAATTCAGAAAGGGTACAAGTCAACCACGAATTTAACTTCTAACTTTTCAAAGTCTTCCTTCAAACTGTTTAAATAGCAATGGATTTTGCTGAGCCAATGGTTTTCCTTATCTGCTGGTTTGGGTATTTGTAGGTGAACAAGTTCAGGGCCTTGAATTCGATTTAAATTGTTATGCTTTGTCAAAATCAAAAATAAATCGTTATATATTGCTTACGAGTAACTCCATATTTAATTTGACAGCACATTGTTATGATTGTAACAAAATCTTGAACTTGACCAATGTACTCGAAAAATTTGAGGTTTGGTAAACGTGCGAGAATCAGTCTCAAATGAGCATCGATGAACTCGCGATGATTCCATAAATTAATGTGTAACTGAACTACAAATAACTTCAAATGTCAAAGGAAAGTAAAAGTTGGTTACTCTTGTGTCTATATTTCATACCTAGGGTTCGATGATACCACAAATAAATCGTCTTCAAAGTGCAATCTATAAAACAAGGCTTGTCATAGACAAATTGAAGATTTGTGGCTAATGAAAAAGTTTCAACGGGAATATTTTCCGTTAAAAACTTCTTGTGCTGATCATAGTGTGGCATGCCAACTGTTCGACAAGAAATATAATATACTTCAATTTTCAAATAATTTTTTAAATTATACTCAAAATACGAATACAAACTCATGAAAATTTGAACTTTCAATTTAGGCGAGTATTTTCTAACTTCGATCCAGGTATCATCTGGAATAGTCACAGAATTTTTTTCACCTCTCTCATTAAATGTATCAGGAATTTCGTCTTCTTGACAAAGTAGTTGCAGCCATTTCCAATTTGGCCCCAAGACACTGTGCAAAGGAATTGTTTGATTATAAAATAAATTTAATTTAAATTGAAAAAAATTCCTCCTTGAAATTAAACTTAAATCATGAAGACTTACTTAGCTAGTTGAAGTATTACGTGTCCACTATCTGACGCAACACAAGAATAATTCACAGAGATTGTTTCTAAAAATCTAAAGTTTCCAATTGCATTTAACCAAAAGTATTGATCAAATTTATAAAGTCCATCCGATTCTCGGGGTATGGAATACTCATTTTTTTGAAAAAATCTCCAAATGTACAAGAAGCGAACGTAGAAACTTGAAGAAGAAAGTGATGTTAATATGTCAAATCCTTCAATTTTTGATACCTGCAAGCCTTCTAAGCAAACTACTTCGAGCTCTTGTTGCTTCCTGAGACAGAATTAAAATTTACTGTACTAAAAAAATAACTTTAATGAGAATATCAGACATTTTACCTTAAGAATTGTATTATTTTTCTGATAAAATTTTTGCGATCTATCAAGTCGAATCGTTTGACGTCGACCAGTCGCTCCGAAAGTAGGACGTATTTTAAATTACTGTCCTTCACTGTGGCTCTAAAATAAAACAGGATCAGTTATCTGTTGACTGGATCATTGCACAGTATCATTTCATATAATCGTACTTTGAAAGAGTGGCTTTCAACGCGTAATTGAGTCTTCGATAATAAAGTTGATCGCGCTTTTCGTTCGTGGCAAATGCATGCCAATAGAGTTTAGACTAAAATAAAAAAAGTAATTTTATACTATTAGGGATTTTATTAAATTCTCTAAAATATATAAGGTGCTTACTTCATCAGTGAATAATGGTCCATTAGATAATGTTTTTGGTACTAAATAATCTGTGCAATGAAGCGAAAGTTTCCAGTATTTCCGACGTTTCTCTTGAATCCATCTCAAATTTTCTAATAACTCGTTGTTTTTATCATGATGATATTTTAGTGATAGTCCTAACATTGTAATTAATTTTTCTGCTTTAGAGTTGTTTCAAAAATATTTATTTTCAAGGTTAGATTTAACATTTCGGTTGTTTATATTTGCAATTGAAATTCTACAATCATCCAATTAATTTTAAATGAATTTTTTATTGAAATTTTAATCGGTAATGTCGATATTACTTAAAACTAAAATCTCGAAGCATAGAATAAATATACAAAGAGTTTTTATTTTTGTTTGATTGAAAAGTTAAAAACAAATATTTATCGTAAATTTACAAATAGCGCGGAATACCAGTTCCGTTACATAAATGCTATCGTCAAAGACTAGATGATAAAATACACGAACATACTGAAAATCGTTTCGGAAATCGCTTGACAATTAAAAATTCTCTCTCAACTATAAATTCCATACGAAGCAAGTTGTTGATCGATCCATTGTCTACTTTGAGCGACGTTCGAATATACTCCAGGAGTATTCGTGCCGCATCCGATACCCCAGGATACAATTCCAGCCTGCGATGAAATAAGATAAAATGACTGTTGGTTTTGGCCTTTTGCGAACACGTCGTTACATACCTGTGTGAATCGACCCATTTGATCGGCACACACCAAGGGTCCACCGCCGTCCTTTTGGCAGGTATCTTTGGTGGCCTGTCCACCGGCGCATATGAAACTGGAGTGCAGCTGGAAGAGCGGGCCAAGCCTCGTGGCCCTGAGACTCGTCTCGCAGGCCGCATTGTCCACGATCGGTAAGTCGACTTTGCGTAATATCGTTTGGTACTGGCCGTCAGCACCTGCGGCGTGATCGAATCATCGCGAAATTATTTGCAATGCTCGAGCATAAGAAATGGTTGTACAACGCGTTATATAATAATCGAGACGGTCGTCATCGTACCGTAGGCATCGCGTCCCCAGCCGGATGCGTAACAAAGCGTGTTGGTAGGGAAAACCTGTCCTTGGGTCGGCAAACACACGGGCCTGACATTGACCGAGTACGTGACGGCTCGGGATAGTATGACGAGGGCAAAGTCGTTGTGCAGCCCGGCAGCCTGGTATTGAGGATGAATTACGATGGCCTGCGTAGTGATCTCCTGGTAAGGCAGAGGCTCGCTCGACGTCTGTGTATTCCACTCGCCGAGGCGAGCCACCAGTGTACCGGGCTCGCAACTGCGATTTTCAGAGATCAATCAATTATGTGAATTTTTCATCGAAACAACAAGTTGACGAGGAACAAACCTTACGACGCAGTGGGCCGCAGTCAAGACCGTCCTACTATTGATGAGAGAGCCGCCGCATTGCAATACGTCCCCGCTAGCGGGCTTTCTAACCAGCAGAAGAGCCATCCAGGGAAACTCGCCAAAATAGGCAGTCGTGAGCGAGTCCAGTGGGCCTGCAAATTGAACGTGCAATGAAATTTCTAGGCATCGGAGCAGAGATCGACAAGAGTTTGACAATCGTCGTTCTCACTGGCATTGGCGTAGGTAGAGTCGCGAGTGCCACAGGTCAGCGCAGCTGGAACGGCCACGTCTGCTCTCTCGCGTCTCGTCAGCCTGCAACAGACGAGGACCGAGCTGGCGCAGGGCCCGAATCTCGGGTCGATCGCGCCCAAGCCGTCGTTCGTCACTGCTTCGCCGTCCGGACACTGGCTCGGAGCCAGGCACGTGCACGCGTTCGGGGTACCTGTGGATGGCCGAGTGGCACCATGATACAGACGATCGGTACGAATGATCGCGTCGATCGGTCGATACTTACCGGGATTCTTGACGTCGCCCAGCGGCAAGATGTTGGGAACGAGACTGGAGCCGGAGCCAGCGAGCACGAGGCCTGTGCTGGCCGGCAAAGTCACCGGATTATCCGGCATGATGCGGCAGCAAACGCTGTTGGGCATGCCGCAGCTGCCACCGGATTGCCGACCGATCACCACTCGAGGATCCAGCGACGGCACTGCGGAAATCGGTATGTAACCCAGAGAACAGGCTGGAACGAGCATACACAGGCAGGTCGGATTGTAAACGACCGGCGGTGGCAAGCTCGGCCTCGCCGTGGTCGTCGTCGTGGTCGGGGGCGTGGTAGGGATCGTCGGCGCCACGGTGGTAGTCGTAGGTGGCAGAGTCGGCGGAACCGGTGTCATGGGCAATTGTGGCACCAAAATACCTGCGTAAAAACCAATATCGATCCATCTCCGTCTGCCAATTGTTCGAATTCCAACGTTTGCTCACCATTACAGCAATAAAATGTGCCGAAGCACGGGTTTACGTAGATCTGTTGACGCACGTCGTAGCAGAGATTCACGATTGCTGGCCTCGGAGTGGTCGTCGTCGTCGTCGTCGTTGTTGCTACAGTTGTCGGTATAGTCACGGTCGGTTTTGGTGTAGTAGTCGTCGTCGTCGTTGGAATAGTCGGGGCCGGTACCGTTGGCGGTGGTGCTGCAGTTGCCCGCAGGTAGCAGCAGACCTCGGATGCAGCATTGCATTTTCTGTTATTGTGCCTGTAGCAGAGTAATCGAGCAAAAAATTACAAATACTCGCACGCTCGACATCGTTTAAAATTAATCTCGCTATAATTTAGCGATTTGAACTTGAAGCTCTTCACACACAACATTAGTCTTATTAAAGGCAGCGCTGCAGCACTGATTGATCGTTGCACACACACACACACACACACACACATGTGCATTTTAAGCTCGCCATTATGTAGTTGCTTCGAGCCAACGCAAACAAGCTCGTACAAGCTTGCAGTGCGCGTATCAAGCACGAGAGCTAGAAACAATTGGGCCCAATTGTGGCCGGGCGAAATCGAGCGCGTTATAAAACTTATTAATTTCGATGCCTCACAGCGTCGTCGTACGAGCACTCGTGCATGGACGCGTGCACGAAGATAAAGGGAGCGCGCGCTTGATTCGTTCGTCTCGTCTGCATTCGGAAACTGGGTCATCGCACGTTTATGTACGTACGAGATGCAACATTATGCATTGCAATCAATGCGAACGAAGATAGACCTCACCGACCATGTTGTTCTGGTGCGCAGCTCCGGGCTTTTCCTTGTTTTTCCGCGATTATAATTGTAGCAAATATTTCGTCCGCGTACAGCCCTGGTGCTGCAGCTGCAACGGTGCGATAAAAAAACACGAGCGCAAGCTCCCGCCTGAAATGACTTTGACTCTCGCGACTGCAAGCATTTCGTTGTCAATGCGACTATTGTTAAACGGACACCGTGCTGCGATTTGTTATTTTTTCCGCTCCAATCGGTTCGTTGCTCGGGTTTTTTCGCGCGAGACGATTGTTTTATTTTTATTATCGCTCTCACCTGTAGTCGATTACGCCACTTCCGTCGTTGATGATGGTCCCGTTGGCGTTGCAGAGGTAAAAGGGCACGCAGATGCAGCCGAGGAAGTTGGAGTGAGACGGCGTCGGGATGTGCTGCAGCTGCTGCAGCTTGTGAAACTTTTGCTTGAGCAGCTTGAGCAGCAGCAGGGTCCTGCCCAAGGGCTCGTCCGTGTGGTCGTAGTCGAGTCCGCTCGACTCCTCGAACGAGTCCTCGAAGGTGACCCGGTCCGGCTGGCTCTCGGCCGAGCGATGATCCGAGTTGCTTATGTCATCCTCGACGATGAGCGGCGAGCTCGAGGCGACGTCCAGTGACGCCAGCAGCAACGAGGCCACGAGAAGCAAGATCGTCGCCGGCGTCCTGCGCGACATCGCTCAAACGAATGAGCTGCCTCGAGCGTAGCAAAGATCGAAGCCCGCCGCCGCTGCTGCTGCTCGTGTGTGCGTCGTCGCCGACCGAGGCGAGAGGGAGAAGCCGGTCGCGATGTAGCAACCACGAAATCGATCGCCGAGCACTATACATATACGCACAGGCGCGCGGACCGACAGATAAGCATCTCTCGACGCGAGCGAGAATTTTGTCATAGCTGCGTGTATCGGCTGCGTTGTTCAGCTGCTAAGAGACCGATGCATAATGCATTCAACTCGCTGCCTCGAGCGTGACCGATGTTTCATTTTTGCCGCCTCTCTCTCTCTCTCTCTCTCTCTCGTTTTCCTTTCTTTTTTGTTCTTCTTTGGAATTATTTTTCGAGCCAATTATTGTCATTTGTTGCACGAGCCACGTAATAACGATCTTTATCGAGCTGCAATTTCTGACACACGTCTTCTCTTTCTAGAACGAAAATTCGAATCTGGTGTATGACCGAGCGGGATTTCGAAAATTTCTGGCTTCGTAATTCCGCTGAGGTGTACGCAGTCTGTGTTTGCTATTTGCGCCTCGGATTCTTACGCAGGTACAAATTTTGTGTTTCGCAATCTAGTCAGAAACGCGCGTAAATGTAAAGGAGTTGCCGAATTAAGAAGAAATGCGAATTCGAGCGAGACCGTATAATTTTTACAACTTCATGAATCGCAATGAGAACAGCGTTAGAAGTCGGCGTCCGATGAATCATCGATTCTTGTGGGCCCACACGATGACCCGAACCCGTACGTCAGAGGCTCGCTCCACGCAAATCGACGTTGTGGAAGATCCTGAACTGACCCACTTCTCGACTCTCCTGCGGCCGGCTAATGAAATCTATTGCAAAATTCAACGCGTGTGCAGTATTATTTGCCGTATAAAAACGCAAACAGCTCTTCTTGCAATGAGCCAGCGCGCACGCAAAGTGATTAACGCTGGGTTTTCCACGTTTTCGCAATTACTGCGTTGGGTTATAACTCCGTGCAATCCTTGGGCCCGATTAACGCTTCCATGCAGTGTCCAATGCTTTATACTGCGGAAAATTTAAAAAAAAAAAAAAAAACTGAAATGATAATTTCAACATTTTTACAGACAAGTGGTGTATTTTTTATTAACTTTTACATATCAAACACAGAAAGAATTATAAATGTATTTAGTAGAGCAATGAACGTTTATCACGCTATGGCACGGTTCTCTATGAGAACGCTTTTTTTATAAAAGTATCAAATAGCTTAGACTAATTAAAAAATATATTTTATAACGCAGCGATAGCTCAATCTAATTATATTAAGAAAAATAAACGTACTGATATTCCACAATTACATTCTTTACCGTTTACACGTAAATATAAAATTGCAATAATTGACTTCAAATTACACTGGATAGTATGTCAGTACATTTGACATTTCATTAGCAATTAATTTACATGTATCGATGGACTTGTTACATATAAAAGTATACCATTAAAATTTTAACATACAAATGCAACTGATATCCATTTCAAGCAACAAAAGTAGTAAATCTATTATGAACGCTCACGTTTTGTATCATAAAAGGCCGTATACACTTTTTTGCTTAAATGGGTACAATATACTTTGCATCGAATACTCTCAATATGATGTGGAAAATTTAGTACTTCGTTGAAATATTAAATTTTATAACGCAATGAAATCACTCTTGCAAATACAATCAACTTACAAAAATTTTTTTCAGTAAAACTTAAAATTAAACAAACATATTTAATGTACAAATTAAGGAAAATTAATTAAATTATGAATTTTATGTAACATTATAGAAAATGTCCTGTCGATATTTACACTTTAAATTTCATACTTGAATAAAGCAAATTTTACACCAAATTAATTTAAATGGGTAAAATAAAGCTCACAGTAAATTCAGCGATATGAGGACAATTTGATTACATTAAAAATTAGATAAAATGTAAAAAGTTAGGTAAATTTGGATGTGCTAATTGTGGAAATTTCATGATTATAGTTTTAAATGGCTATTAATGTTTTCCAAGATATTGATTGAAATAAACTATTTTTTGTGATCACAACCATAAAATTTAAGAAAATTAAAATAAATCTCTAATGATTTGTGTGTACATTGGATGTTTGTAAAAAAGAATGAAAATTGCCATTAGTTGAGTTTTAATTAGGTGAGATTATACTTCAATCAATATTTTCTGTAAAACCTTAAAAATTTGATTGGCACGCAAAATGATTGTTTTCAGTAGTGCTTCTGACTACTATCACTGAATTCACTTGTGGCGAAAAGCATTACACATAATTCATTAAAGTTAAAGTATACAAATTAGATTTTAAAGAACAGAAAAAATTATTAGAAAAACCCTTACACTTCAATAAAATTTCACAATACAATTTCTGCATTTTATAAGGACTTTAGATTAATTTTATAATAATTATTATAAATGCGATTGGTTAAAGTAATAAGCTCAATTTAAATCTGAAATCCAATCGATTGTTTCAGTTTACAATTATGATTTGTTTGATAGTTACATATGACAGCTCTACGAGAATAGATTTAAAGCTTCGACATAAAAAGCAAGTCTTAGTAGTGACTCTCAAAGATAAGTATATTATTATTTTATTATTACACATCACAAAAGGTGAAATTTCACTCAAGTTATTCTTTGAAAATCACTACTAAAACATTGTCAAAGTTTAGATCATTAAAAATAAAAGATTATGTATTTCAAGTGGCATTATTCTTCAAGAATCAAATTATTATGAATAAATTGAACTCCAAAATTAGATGCTACAAGTCCGTAAACATGCATAAAAATATACTGTTACAATTCAAAAAATATATAAAAATTGGAAATTATAACTATTGATCACTGTTTCATTCATACTATCAATGAACAATTACTAATAAATCTTGCAAATATCTAAATCAGTATGAAAAAGTTAGATTTTTACCTGCTATTCTAATATTACTACAAATAAATAGGATTGTACACCTTTCAATATTATTAAATAATAAATCCATGTGCTTAACCAGTTTAATCCAGGTAATATTTTTCAAAAACTAGCAAATTATTATTCAAAAATTTTAAAAGCTCAATACTTTTTTGTTAAATCGGTAATCGATTAATCATTATTCGATCCATACTTTCTTTTTTCATTAAGTCATGATAAATCTAGAACTTTTAAATGAGCTCACTAGTGATGTATTGTCTATAAAACTTATAGAAAAACTGGGAAAATGTTTAATCTTTAACATTCAATTTTTTTTCTTAACTTAAGAATCGTACAATATAAATCTTTTTATAATGTTGATTATGTATTTTCCAGGTCAACATGATACTTCTAGTAAAAAGTATATAAACTTAACCAGTCTAGTTTCGAAAATTAGTTTTTCACTCTTAAGAATAACGAGGTGTTTTCATGATCCATAATTATTAGCTTAGTTTAAGCTAATACTTTTATCAAAGTCTCAATAATCTTTAGTTACCATAATATTGGTAGAAAAAAATTCAACTATATACAGTAATTTGAGAGATATAAACCATTCTTGCGTGATCAGTTTATAATAGAAATGTTCTATTGTCGTTAATTTGACTCATAAAAATGTTTGAAAAAAAACTCATTATTCAACTAATTTAAAAAATCTATAAACCTGGATGATTTACTTGGGTGGGCTGCGACGTCGTCCACAAGAATTTCGAAGAGCTTTCAAAGCATTCATTGATGCTAATTGCTGGGTGTGCTTATTAGAGTTGATAGGACAGTACTTGATGGTGTGAGCCTTATCTCCATTTGCTTTGCAAATGGGACAAGTGTATCTCCTATAAAAAGAATTGGTATTACATTTTAACAAGAGATAGACAAATTTTTACAATATGAGTAAGTTAACAAAAATATACCTCAAAATGGGACACATGATCCTTCCGTCGTTATCTTTCAGAAGATGATTTTTGTAAATTTTAGCATCTTCTCCATTGTTCTTACAAAAAACACATTCGGTTGGCAGAGGTTTCTTGTTTCTTTTCTTATGAACAACAATGGGTACAACATCCTGATCTGGACAGTATTCATAATCTTTACCATTGCTTTTGAATTCTTCCCAGATTTCATTATCTACAACAAGGTAAAAGTGAAATTGTAGAATTAGTTCAGGGAGGTAAACTGAAATTTAATTTAGGAATAATGTTGCGTAGGATGTTGCATGTGTTGTAAGTAAAAAAATTTAAGCTACGAAACAAATAGTGAAGTTTATAACAAGCTACCGCATAAGTCTTGATTATTTTTCAAGATTTTTGATAAAATAGGTGAATTCCTATTGTCCTTTGGCTATGTGAGTTGAAAAAAAAATTTTAAGTAAACATTCATAGTTAAAGCGACACTCCTATTGCTGAATGATGCCGGATACAGCCATGTAATCGAAACAAATTTAAGGGCGAGGGTATACGCGTTCGAGATAGAAATTCGAAAAGTATCGTAGCAGGATGCATCTAGAAAAATCTAGATCATCTAGATCTCTGGATAACAGCACTTGCGGTTGTAAAAAATGATCAATAATGTTTTTTTACATGCAGCCCGATCTTATCTGCAGCTTGAACTCAAAAATCTGATCAAGTTTAGGATCAATGATTAATCGCAAATTGAACGTTAGTCGTAAATTGGATAAATAAGGCGCGAGCGACGCGTGCCTCTTGTTAGCGGGCCGCCTCTCATGCGATGTTTACGAATGTCGAGATCGCGCGCGCAATTCGGTGCAAATCAACACGGTAGCAGTGTAGAGGCGCGCTATCAAAGGGGACCGGCTATAGGCGCTGAAGGCGGCGTCTCTTTGTTTTTCCGCACAAAGCAGCGGCGAAAATCCGACGCTCGGGTTTCTGGGAATTTAGCGAGGCGGTAGCAAAACTTAAGGTGTCTTACGAACGCGGCGGCTATGTGCTTTTATACATGCTTGTGGGGTTTTTCCGACGAATTTTTGCGTCGGCTTGAGTACTGTGGCACTTATCAAATAGAGCTGCTTAAAACGGCATTGCAGATGAATTTTTTTCGCAGGAAAAACTAGGGGCGGCATTTAAAAAAGACGAAAGAAAAATTAATTTAACGATAGTTGCAATGAAAAAAAATTCACCGATTCCTACGAAATGAGCGCGTATGCTTTGAACACAATTGAGTCAGAACGAGGATAATTATATGATTAATTACCACGAAATTTCAGAGTACTTTCATAATAATTGATTGAAACATTGTATGTTTATTATTGACAATTGTTATCTCTACGTAATCGCGTACGACTTGAATTCATCATAAGGATTAATTACGATACTAAGAAATACAACAGTGGGCACGCTTCTGGTACTAGAGCAACAAGTACAGACTCTTATTGAACCGAGTTGATCGTTGAACATGTCAAGATTCAAGGGCAAAGAACAAAAAAATGACTAAAATCACGAGCAAATGAAGAAAAAAAAAGACGAAGTTGGTTAAAACTTACCACAGTTGGAAGACTTTGTCGGCGACGTGCTGTTCTGGAAGAGCCTGTCGAACTCCTCGGAGAGGCTTGGATTGAATGGATAGCCAAAGATGGACGAGAACAAGTACTCGCTCTTCTCCTGGACGTGCTGATGGTTATTGTTGAGTTGGCGTGGGTTCAGGGTCCTGTTGGCGAAATCGAGGGTGGGCTTGCATCCACCGGTTGCTGCGGGATGCCTGTAGAAGTCGTAGCAGATCGGGTTGAACAAGTAGCTCTGCTGGTGCGTCATTCCGATGGGCGTAGCGTTGAACATCCTTGCTGTAGTCGCCATTACAAGTCTTGCTTTTTCTTTGCACTGTTGCAAAAGTCTAGAGCGTTGACGATTCGATCGCGGTGAAAATTGCTAACAGCTCGATAGCAACTGTGATACGTGCGGGTCGCGTTTATTTCTTTCAGCAAGACAAATATATAAAGTTTTGTTTTTGATTTTAGCTAACCGGTGTACGCGTTAGTGTGGGTCGAATAATACACAGTCGTAAATTCAACAAGGCTGCTGATCAAGTCGAGTCGACGAGTGCGTACTGATTAATGCGAGCTAGCGTGGCTTCGATAACACCAAGGGACACCGTCGCGACGTCTTCGAGCTGTGATAGAAAACTGCAGCGCCGAGAGCAGCCGAGAGCCCGGCAGGACCAAACTTCTACGCCCGTGGGCCAAGGGAGGGGGGCGACAGCTGCGCCAGTCTTGGCCAATGGCAGGCAGACTCGAGCAGCGAGGGGCGGCACTGACGCGTTTTCTTGGCCCCTCCACGCAACTCGCAAGCCGAGCGCTCGTGTCGTGTTTACGCAGCAGCGATTCTTGCGGCAAATCGAGCATGTGTACAAGTGTACTACAGGCATAGCGACTTATTGCTGCCTATGTATGTAGCGGCAAGCCAGAAATTCGGCATGTTTACGCGCTTTTTTCGTGACGCGCGATACATAAAGGAATCTGCGTAGGTACAACGCGTTGTTTTCGATGCGCAACTGCTACTTACATGCCTAACGCTCGCATAGAATTTTTTTTATCAAGGACACGAGCCATACCAATTGCTCTATACAAGTACAAACAAGATCGCGTTATTTTCCATGGCGAGCTAGCGTCGTTGACTTGTATTTAGCTGGTAGCACGGCGTAACTTGTTTACGCTACACGTACTTGCGCGTCCTTACACCGAAGATCGACACTCGCACCACGGCTTTGTTTTCTTGCATTCCAAACTTTTTTTTCTCCGCCAAATAGGTATTCCGAAACAGAAAGCGACATAACTAAACAAGCGTCCTTTTGAATCCGCATCTACATATTCGACTATGAAAACATGCAAATTTTCCTCAACTTGGTCGCGATCGGCAAAACTGACGAGTTGGCAATTCACACCTTGTTACCCAAATATTTTGCGTATCTGCTGATTGTATATATCAGCTTGAGTCGGACAAGCAGTAGCAGCAGTGGCCATTTAAAAATCTTTGAACAAACTCGCATCGATCGTACGGCATGAGTCCTTGTCGAGTTGCCACCGAATTCGTTTGGTATAATTTTTTTATGCTCGTCACATTTATTTACGCCACTTACGTCTATTAATTTTATAAATAAATTTACGACGAGTATAACTAATTTTTAAGTCATTGATCTGTAGAACTATTTCTTCTAGAATCATCGTGGACTCGTCATTCGTGTGAAGGCACACGTTCAAAATCTTTTTACCCTTAAACATGTGCAAACACGAGTTAATGTTCATTACACTTGATTAATTGACGTTTTTTGAAAAAAAAGAACGACTGGCGCATTTTACGTATTTCTATATCTCCTACGTCGGGATATGCTGCAAAGAGAACATTATCAAAACAGTCGTACACTTGTAGGCGACGCTCGAGTGCCTCTCATACTTTCTCAATATTCTTTAGTTACTCGTTGCGATTATTTTACGATCGACAAAAGCCAAGACTTTTCCGAGAACAAGGCTTGATTCGAGTTGGCTGTGATGAATTAATAGTAAGTCTTTGTTCGAATGATACTAGCCGTAGTCAGTGATCACGTGACTTTTATCCGTTTTTTCGGTTCATGTCGAATGGAAAACGATGATTTATTGACCTACAGCTACGACGTTTATTTACAATCCTGCAGGCTCATAAAAACAAGCAAACGCGTAGCCTCGGCGTTTTGTAGTGTCAAATTTCTCTCGAGTAGCTCGACAACAACACGCGAATGCCTGTTTTTCTCTATTAGTACACGTGTAATAGGCTCGAGAGAACCTGCATTGTTTACGATCGAGCAGCAACGGCCGGAGGTTTTTTCATCACATTTGATTTACAGAGTCTGCACTTCGAGCTCTCTTATGTTTTGATCGCGATTGAGAAAGAAGTACAAACCGTTTGATCATTGATGTCAGTTAATAATGCTTTTGAGCTAATTGGACCACATTAAATATACTACATAATCTTTGAACACGTTAATTTTAAAATTAGAGTAACGCTACAAGGATTAAAAACCATAAAAACCGCAATTAATTACATTTAGGTTACAATTAATTTGGACTCGTTGAACGCCAAATAATAATATTTCGAATAATAAATGATTATATTTATTAGTGTCGACGTAGTTTCATTTGTTACATTGCTCAGCGCCATTTATACGCTTATACGGCTACGGGTGGGCTCCATTGAATACGAAAGTTCGAGAGGCGTGCGCGCAAAGCCCCGTACCGCGAATGGTTGTTCTGCGGCATGAATCACAGAAGAGAATAATGCCCCGTCAATAATAGAATCGATCCAAAAGTGGGCCTGGCTTCTATCAAGTACGGCCTATATGATTCTGAGCTTTAGAAAGTCATCTCTTTTCGTCCAAGTGCAAGCCACGTGTCTTACAACAGATACTTTCTTGACAATTGACAAGAGTTATGAGACTTCAATGTTTGAATTTCTTACTATATATTATGTTATCAAAGTTACAAAAATAACTTTCATTATTTATCACAAGTTTTAATCGGATTTATTTTCAAGAGAATGAACATTGTCAACTTGCTAGCGTGTAACTCAATGAGCAAAAGTTACGAACGTCATTTGAATGACATATACTTACTTTCATTATTCATAGCAAGGTTCATGATTCCTTTAATAGCTATAGTTATGAAATATTTGTTACTGTTATTTAAGTCTAAGAATAAATCTTAAAAAAACATAAATCCCCTTTGTTCTTGATTGTAAGTACGAATGCTCTTTCAAATAGACGCGCTTCGTTTGAAAATCCCGGCTGCGCATGCGCGTCTCTGCAATGTTTACAATTTACATTCACTGATAGCTGATCCGCAACCGCAACTCGCACGAACCCGAAGCCACATCCTATATATATTATGTATCAAGCACCATGACAGATTTCCAACATTGAATCAAATAATACGCGACGTTCACTTGCGCATGTTCTACAATGATAAGGCAGTTGTGTTCTCGCTAATGTCCGCACAACAAAAAATCACTGAAAAATTAAACGGATTACTTTATTCCATTGATTTTAAAAATATGCTTGTTCAGTGCACTAAAGAGAAGTTTTTAGTGCCGTTACTCACACGTTAACGCATATCTATAATTATTCGCGTGCACATGATTGTTCGCGACCACGTTACTTTAGTGTCGAACGGTCAGAAGTCGCCCAATTTACGAGTCCCCGCATCAAAAATTCCCAATAGCAAAGCCGAAAAATAGAGCATCTATACACGGTATCTTTATATACACTTACACATACAGCGCGTATACACCTATATCTCTATAGTAAATACGAGTACACAAGTATAGCAGCAGGCGCAGGCGAGTGAGAAGGATAGAAAAATCTACAAGTATCATCATCAGTCGAAAAGACCAGATATAGCGTACAGATCCACGTAAATGGTGTGTGTATCGCGGCAACAACATTGTACCATCACTCTATTCATCGCTCGCGCTCGACTTTATTAAGAATAAAATCACTGCTGAACCAAGTAAGTATAATTAATAACAAACGAGAACGCACGAGCTCGAGTCTTCTGCTTGCACTCGTTGCAATTTAAGAAAAGTGACGAAAATTCCCGCATATTCTTTTTTTCGCTAATTTTAAACAGTCGGTTCGCCTTTATGGCTCGTAATTTTTACCGTTTTAAACGCATACAGCAGAATCGGCGTTACGCGTCTGGTTTCTCGAATTTCTTGCGATTCCCAGTTGTATTGATGAATGATCAATCGATACGCCTGCTGACTGGTGGTATACGCGATCAACGGGTGTTGTTTCGAATAATTATCGCCGACTAATCGTGCGAATCTTTAGGTTATCCTCGAATTCAACGCTCCTTAGCGAAACACTTTACGCGACCATTTATAGAATTTGCATTTCTAATACGTGTATACGTAGTATTTTGGATTCATTAGCGTTGTGTACCTGCACTGCATACGCATGTATGAGTGTTGAGCTTGTGTGTTACGCTTTGCTGTGTTGTTACCTATAGAGTTCGCCGCGAGTACATCGAACACGTATACACAGACGAAAGCACAGCTGAAGGCTTTCCACTTTTAGAAAGTTGATCGTTTCTGTAGTTACGAATAAATTACGTCGAGGTGACAAGCAACGTTTAAATTCAATATTTTGATTTTCATGTGCTTTCTCATTAAATATGCATATACTTTTTTACATAAGATGATCGTTTTCTGTTTTATTCTTATTTAATTTGTCTCATCTTGCGTGAAATTTGTGTCATAGCTTTAAAATCATATAGCCTTAACGCTTGCTTCCATCAATAGCATGATAACTAAGGAATTATGATGACATAGCGATTTTACCTGTCCATCCTTTCAAAATGAAATTGCTATTTAGATTTTTGATATAAAATTTTATAATTATTAAATTAATTGAATATATAACTCTATTTCATTTTAGAATGGCTGATACAACTTCAGGAACCGATAGTACACCTACGGTGCCCAAAGGGTTACCTGCATTAAAACAACAAATAATGCAAGATAAAATAAAAATTGCTCAATGGCTATTGAGATGTATAACTATTTTTTTCACTTTGATTTTTTTAATTCCAATAGTTGGGTAAGTTATATCTGTTGAATTTGTTGATCTCAAGTATAAAAATTATACCATTTTATTTCTTTTGCAGAAATCCATTTGAATCATATTACAAAATACTGCTTAGTTGTACAGCGACAAATCTTCTTCGACTTCATCAAAGGTTACCAAGAATTACCTTCACTAGAGAATTTTTACAACTGCTATTTCTTGAAGATTCATTTCATTACTTGTTTTACACATTTGTATTTCAATACACTGCACCAGTTACATGTGAGTTCCTACAACTTATTGTAAAAGATTCAATCAATTTTATGCATAAAAATCAAATTTTTAATCGACCTAATGTTTCGTTTTCAGTGGTAATAATTCCGGTTTTCCTTTTTGCTCTGCTTCATGCTGCAAGTTATTCTTTGACTCTCCTAGATGTAAGTATTATCTATGACTCCTACAATTAGTGACAAATTACTATTAGCTTTACATAATGCCATTTGTTACACTAAAAATACAAGTCATAGTGACAGTGTAATATCATTTTTTGAAATATCATCAATTTTTCAACAGCAGTTTCTATTTTATAATTTTAATTTAAAATCAAATTATTTTTACGTTTCTACAATATATTTTTATTTTCAGTGTCTGGGTCAGAACAGCTGGTGGGGTGCTCGTTTATTGATTTCCCTGGTAGAATTCCAGTCGCGTAACATCTTAAAACTATGTGCTTTGTGTGAAATTCTCATCATGCCTCTAACAGTTTCCCTAATTTTCTCGTAAGTATATTCATGTAGCAAATATTAAGGGGTATATTGTGAACTTTGTTTATTATTATTTTCTTGCAGGGGCAGAGCTGGTCTTTTCACTCCCATTGTTTACTATCAATTCCTTCAGTTACGCTTATCTTCAAGAAGAAATCCATTTACTCGCAATGTTTTTATTGAACTAACCAATATATTTGATTCTGTTGCTATGAAGCCAAATGTACCTGAATTCTTAAGAAGAATCGTTAGAAGCATTGTAGACGTTATGCGCAGAATAACTCCAGTTCATCAACAGTAATTAAGTGATCTGAAAAATTATTATTTTCAGATACTGTGAATTATAAAGCTACTTGATATAGAAAGAACTTTATACGAAATTGGTGACTGAAACTATTATCTAAAAACAACTAAAAAAATAGTAAACTGTGACAACAGTGATTCTAAACATTTTTTCAGAAAAATCTTGTATGTTTTCAAAAAGTTGTTTGATATTTACGTTTCATATCTAATTTAAGCAGCATTAAATTCAGAGTAATTTAATTTAAATATAATAAATGTTTTGAATCTTCTGAATAATATTACAAAATTTATTGTGTGAATCTTGCTAGGGGTCTATTGACAAGGTGTGATCTATACATTAAGAGCAAACTGCAGTATGAATTTTCTATTTAGATAAACCAATCACTAGTGGTCGAACATTGTTAAAACAGTTATGAGTGTGATTTTCATAAATTTCAGTTTGAATAGTCAAAATTATTTCAAGTTGAAAATTTTCTTGATAAATAGTTAAAAATTGAATTTGAATTTATTTACATTCCCTTTAACCACCTAACTTGAATTCAAAATATATAAAGTGAATTTTATGAGCCTAATAATATGTAATAATAATAAATTTAGTTGATTAACTCTAAGATATAAATTTTGCTACTTTTGAAACAGTGCTATTTTTAAAGTTTATAAAGAGATTTATAAAAAAAAGTTCAAAAGTTTTTAAAAACTTTAACCACCATAACCATAAATGATGTGAGAATCTTCAATGTTTAAGTGCATATTTAATTGTTACGTATAGATTATAAATTAATAGTATTACTTGAAATCATTTTTTAATTTTTTTGCACTCTTACTTCTAGTATAGTTCAGCCCAGGAACATATATCTAATTGATGTGTAATACTAGTTAATAAGGGTTTATAATTTATATAAATGGTGAACTTTGTGTAAGTATTTGCACCACTGAACAATACCTTTGTATCTCAATGTAAGTATATCATTAAGAAAATTATTGTTTTTGCGGTCTTTGGTTGTTTTTAATTGAAATAAAAATTGTTGTTCAATTTTACCGAACATTATTTAATTTTCATAATATAGAAATTGCTTATAACTGGTGAAATTCCGTTTTTACGGTTAAATCAACGAAAAAAATTTCTTCGAAAATCTTTGACACGCCTTAATCAAAATGTATCATATCTACTAAGGGAACACTAAATCACTAAAATCAGTAGCTAAGTGTATATTCCCTTAGTCAGATACTTTGCACGAATCGTCAGCGCACGCTGCACCGGTTACACGAGAAAAATTGGAGGCACGGGTTCCTGAAAACTTTGTTATCACGTGTCAACCATAAAAACATAGCACTTTCCACGATTAGCGAAAAAAGAAAAACCTGCTACTGAATATTAACTGTGGTTATAAATCAAGTAAGTAATAAAAATTAAATTATAAGTGCTGCCTACACCGTCTATTTTTATCGTCACATAAGACATAAAAAAAAAGGGAAAAGTCAATTGACCATCATGACTATAGTTCATCAGACCCATCTTTTTCAAAATTGCTTCAAATTATTCGGTGTTTACAAATGTCATTGCATCGTGCTGAACCCAATTGTTTGTATACAATCGAAGTGTCATTTACTTATCTTATATCTTATTAGCAGAAATCGAATTAAAATTCTTCAATTAAATTGATTTAAACTGATTTAAATAAAAAGATTATTTTCTTTAAATGATTATTTCATGTTAAGCGTGATCATATTTTTATTTTCCTATGTAAAAAAGTCGTAGCAGATTATAAAGTATAAGGCTTCATTTGTGCAGACGTTCTCTGCATGCTATTGTTATACCAGGGCACATAATCTGAGTCGTTCGTAAGCGTTCCTTAGTTTATATGTGACTTGCCAATGTTTTTCTGTAGTTACGATATTCAATTAATATTAATTCACGTTCAGAAGCGCAAACTTTCTTAATAAAACCATATACATGTATGAAGGATTTCATACTGATGAGATGGGAAATAACATACAATTTGTTCTATAATAGAGATGTCTATCTTACAGAAAATTTCATACAACATAAACCCGCCCGTTTATACCATATACCCATAGTCTTTGCCGAAGTGTCGCATAGTATTATATATGGTAATTGGAACTGCAGAGTCAGCAAATGAACGTAATCACTGGACTGCAGCCACAATTTTAATCAGAACAGACTGAGAACATTGTAGAAAAACTAGACTTCACGACGGTGTTACCTTACTTGCTGTAATGTAATGTGCCTGCAACCTATGTGTTGTAATTTTTAAGACCGCCTCGAAGATCTGATCGGCAATGGACGGTGCAATCGGTTGATTCGACAAGTAGAAACAATGGAGTGGAAAACAATTGCTTTGACTACGTTGATTGTGAGTTTGTGTTTTTTGGCCATACCAATCAAAGTTGGACCCGCAGATAATGGCACTAATAGTACTGAACAAACCAAATTATTCGAAGAATATGTTGATCAATACCAGAAGCCATATCGACATAATCCCGACGAATATCAAAAGAGATTTTCACGATTTCAGGTACTTGGAATTAAAAACATTGTGTTTATTTGGATTTTGATGTAAACATTTTGATTATAATTATTAATTGCTTCACTCAGCAGTGTTTAAGAAATTAATTATTATTTTTTCATTCAGGAATCATTGAAAACCATTGAGACTCTAAACAAACAAAGAAAATCAAACAGTGATGCTCGTTACGGAGTGACTAAATTTTCTGATATGAGTGAAGAAGAATTTTTACAATTACATTTACGTCCAGATCTGCCGACTAGAAGTGAAAAACACCATCAAAGTGTTAATCATCATGATCATGCTCTGGATCGATCAAAGAGAGCTCCAGTGGTAATTCCTGATAAATTTGATTGGAGAGATCAAAAAGTTGTTACATCCGTAAAGACTCAAGGTGTTTGTGGAGCTTGTTGGGCATTTAGTACTATAGGGGTTATTGAAACATTGTTTGCATTGAAAAATGGAACATTGCAATCATTGAGTGTTCAAGAGGTAATTAATTCAAATATTCAATTATGAAAAAGAATTTAAATCAAAATTTCTATTTTGCAGATGATTGATTGTGCAAAAAATGATAATAATGGTTGCGAGGGAGGAGACATATGCAGCTTACTCAGTTGGTTGGTTGCTACTAAAACAAAAATTGTCCCAGAATCAAATTATCCATTTATACGTAAAACAGATACTTGTAAACTGCAGAAGTTAGTATGAATGTAAATTGATTAAAAGTTATTTTTAAATGTTGTAATAATGATTTAATTTTTAGAGCCTCAATGAAGACTCAAACTGGGATTAGAGTCTCAGACTACACTTGTGATAGGTAATTAAAAATACTTTTTATCATTAAAAAAAAATGTTGTGTTAGAAGTTATATTTTTATACATAGTTTTTATATATAGTTATATTATTTTTATACATCAAAAATATTCAGAGTTCTTCTTCATCGGAACTTGATGGATATATATAACATGCATTATATAATGCTGTTTTACTTGATGATTATTAAACCATAGTTGATAGCCTTGAGAGTAGAAGGCTTTTAAAGTCACATTCACAAGAGTGAGGTTTTGATATTATATTAATTAAGCATATCATTATTTCTGTTTCAAATTAAATTTATTATAGTTTGATTTTTTACCATTTAAATTTGAAAATGTAATGTACACATCCATAAAAAAAATATGTTGAATTTTAATTTTTATGTTTCAGCTATGTAAAAGCTGAGGATAAGCTGTTATCAACAATAGTAAATAAAGGTCCTGTAGCTACAGCTGTTAATGCTCTATCCTGGCAGAATTACTTAGGAGGAATAATACAATATCATTGCGATGGTGCCTTTACTAGTCTTAACCATGCAGTGGAAATTGTTGGATATGATAAAACTGGTCCAATACCATTTTACATTGTAAAAAATTCATGGGGTCCTTCATATGGAGATAAAGGATATTTGTACATTGCGATAGGAAGCAATGTGTGTGGTACGTATTTGTAAATTTTCTTCAATATTTGAAAACATGAATGTAATTGTAATTATATTTTTTTACAGGAATTGCTCATCAAGCATCAACAATTAACATAGTGCCTTAATAAAATGTTCATAAGATTTGAAAAGAAAATGAAGATTCTTTAAATTAAAGAAATTAAAATTAAAGAAATTAAAAAAATATTTATTTTTACAGTAATATACGATACTTTGTGGCAAAAAATGTATCAATGTTAAATTTAAATAGAGATTTAAGGAACAAAAATTTTACAAACAACTGATTTTTATACCAATTATATATTAATATATAAGTGTTATAGTTTTGTATAAATAAATGGTTCAAGTACCATTTTTGTTTTGGGTAACCATGAAAGCCATTACGGACAACTTGAAAAGTAGCTAGAATAAGTTTTGATATCATGTATCGAATAATGTGTTTTTGAAAAATTGTACCCAAGTGCCAATAAATTTATTTACAATAATAACATTTTTATTTGTATATTTATAAAAGTATTGTTATGCAATTGTATTACAATGATATTTATATTCGTTTACAAATGTAACCAAAAATGTTCTAAATAATAATAAAAAATTTGAGATTAAACTACTTAGATTAGTTCTTTCCTTTAACAATCATATAGGGACCTCAAAATAATTTAAATTAAGAGGAATCATCGTTTTTAATTCCATTATCTTTATTTTGTTGACAAGTGCATTTTTTGTCTTTCCCGTTGATAATGGAATCCTCAAAAGCCGAAGTCATCTCATCAAAACCCCAACAGCCCCAAGCTACAGACAATTTTGTTTTCATACTTTTGGTGAGTGGCGGAATTAAATGTCGAGGTATTAAAAAAGTCGAGAGATTGAAGAGGTCCACAAATACTTTGTACCGATCGCTAAAAGTAAACGAAAGTTGGTATTTTTTTATAAAATTTGAAGCTTAAAATAAAGTATAGGTATTTTTGGCAAAAAATAAATACATTACCTAAGAGTTGTTTTTAAATATTGATATCCGGAGGAACCACCAGTGCCAAGTTGCTGAGAGCCTATCATTCTTTGAACCATGAGAACATGATTGTCTGTTTGGAAAAAGTAAAAGGACTTGAAAAATTATCGTCGATTAATGTTTTTGGAAAAAAGATGGACTTTGCGTACATCTCCATTTGGTGATGAGCGAGTCGATATCCATAAGAGCCGTGAGAATCTGATGGGGCTGGCTGAAGCGCGGCTCGTCCCTGTAGAGCGTGATCATGACGGCTCCCTGAAGGGCCGCGTGGCTGAAACGACGCTCGCCTCGCGACACCAGTGCCGAGTGCAGTGACTCGTTGAAGATGGAGTCGAAGACGGCCTGGCGGCCGGCGACGTTGCTCAGCAGGTGCTTGCGCGACTCTTCGCTCGGCTGCTGCTTGGCGTGCTTGCGCTGCTCGTCGAGCATCGACTCGACGGCTCGCCGGTACTTGCCCCAGAAGTCAAAGTCGTCGGCGGCCAAGCCCGGCGTCCGGGCCAGCCACTTTTGCACGAGGATCGAGAGGCTGGGCTCCTCCTCGCTGCGCCTTATCGCCTCGACGGCCTGCTCGTCCCGGCCGAAGACCCGCTGGTAGCTCTGGTTGTACTTGACGCGGTGCTCTTGCTGGACGCCGAGCTTGTTCTCCAGCAGCCGGAACTGCAGCGATTGGAAGCCCGAGGCCGGGCACAGGTAGTCCCTGAAGGCCATGAAATCCAGTGGAGTCATCGTCTCGAGGATCGAGACTTGATCGACCAGCAACTGATGAAATTAGTATTCGTTTAAAATGCAACGATTTTGACCAATCGCACGATGAATCGATTTAAATGTACTTTCCGAGTTTTTATAACGAAAGAAGTTGCAGCTGCGCGCGAGCTAGTCTATCGATTATGCGCTCTTACTGGGTATGCATGTATTTTCCGATATAGCCCGTACTCGGGTACTGTTATGGCTTCTTCTAGCTGCAGATTTGTTTGTTAAATCAAGCGTAGAGTTCATGGCGGTAATCGGTCAGTAACTTTTTTCTTCTTCTAAATCCACAGCTGATAAAAGTTAGTTTCGGACAAGCAATTTCGCATAATAGCTGCGATAAAAATTCATCGAGACGATCAATAATGCAACTCGCGTGAAAGCTCGAGCGCCGCGACTTTTGGAAAAATCATTCGTCTTTCGCAGCGCTCGCAATGGCCACGTAATAAGGGGTAAAACGATCTCAGCGCGCAAACGTATTACAATGACGTTATTTACTAGAGGCCGCGGTGCAATTACGTAAAAATAAATAAATACGCGTGTGTACGCGGGCGTACGTGTAACGTACGGGCAATACGCGCTTGATACCGCGCCCGAGCCCAAGCCCGAGCGGGTATAGCTGCACAAGTGTGTGCGAGGCAGCCGAGAGCAGCAGCGAGTCGATGGGTTTCACGTGTCAGCCGCTCGGCCGCTCGTACTAGCTCCAGGCCGCGCGTCTATATCCCGCAAGGAGTATCGGCTTACCCCCGTACATTTACACGCTCGTACGTATATCTGCAGCGAGGCAAAAGTCGAGCTGTATCGTAGCTATACCTTCTGCCAAGTACGCACGAGTCTCAGCTTTTCCCGCAACAAATACGCGTTACAAGTGCAGCCTTTTCTGCTGCACCGATCCCGTAAATACGATATGTATGCCGTTACTCTTGATTTCGCCGGCTCTCGTGTACGCGTATCACGCGCTTCTATTGTGTAATTATTATCATTTTTGCGAGCGTAAAAAGTCCTCGTTCGATTTGCTTGAGAGGCCGATTGTCTGAAATGCCTTATCTAGCGGTCCAAGACTCGCGACGGAATTTCGCACACTCTTCGAGTTTTAATGCTCGATGGCTCGATTCACCACTCACTTTCAATATCAATACGATGCGATTGAGCCTCTTGAGGATTTCCAAGCTCCTCGACTCGTCGATGGCCTCGGAGTCGTGGGGGTGCTTTCCATTGGGCTCGCGCTCGTAAGCGTAGCGATGCTGATGCTCTCCTTCGTGACACTGCTCCTCGTTGCTGAACAGAGACCTCACCGAGTCGAGCTCGTAAATTATCTGCTTGAACCAGAGCTCGTAAGCTGCGATCGTTGGAATTTGAAAGGGCAGACGATTACATCTCGCTTCGGCTACCTATATTTTACAATTACACATAATTCGACTTTTATACCTTGATGAGTCACGATGAAGAGATGCTCATCGTGGACTTTTTTGTTGTACTCGCTGCTGAGCAGCCTCTGAGCCGACAGGATTTTGTCGAGCAGAAGGTACTCGCTGTACAGTAAGCCGGGACCCTCCACCAAACACGTGCCGGCCTCGCCGCTCGACGTTTGACCGCCGCTGTTATCTCTGCCAGAGAAATAAAATCATTGCGGTATTTTTCTTTTCCCTTTCAATTACACAATAATGTTTTCGTTCGTGTTGTGCGCGACGATTGTCGTGTGTAAACATTTTATTCTTGACAGCATTTTTAATTATAAATTATGATCTAGCTCGTAATCTTCCAATTGGTATATTTATAAATAATAGCAGCGTTTGGAGCCGCCCAGAGCAAATCTCGAGCGCATGTTATGCGGATTACGACACGCTCATTATTTTTCGCAAAGTTGCGCAAAGTTTAGCTCTCGCGATGATTTGTGTATATTAATTTATTGACGCAACGACGGAGCCGATCGTCTCGTTTTATCGCTCGATGCGACTATCGGTTCCAACGCCAATTGACATTATTATCCTAGAGCAATGTCAAGTTCGAAAGCCAAATAATCATCGTTCGTTCGCAATTAAATATTCGACACTCGAAAATGACAATTTAAATGTTTCGCACAATTATTTATCTATCCACATCGAGGTGTGAATGAGCTAAGTTATTTTTGAAGGTAAACTTACGTTCCGTTCCCAAGCGGACAAGCCATATTCAAGCGATTTTGTGCAAATTGAAATGTCTTTAATAATATTTTTGGGTATTATTTACAAATCTATCAACTTGACGTATCAAGGCACTCGGCCAAAAACTTGTTATGATTTAGAGTCTACGCGACGAACGTTATATTTTTTGCTTGTTTTTTGTCACTTGAGAAAATATAATTATTCGCACATAGCGTGCTTCGCTCGTCGCGTGTCGTTGTCACGGGCTGCTCTGCGTGCACAAAATATATACTGCGCTCAACGACCGCGTCGCGTTCGACGGCTGACTGGAGCTTCCAATCCCATGCGCCACCCTTTATACGCCTTGTATGCACCATTGATGTACGACGTCTCAGACAAACTAATATAGTGTCGCTTGTTCTGTCGTCGTAGTCGTCGACAAGTCGGTAAGACAACATCGGTGGATAATAATTGCATCATCGCAGATCATCGCTGTACATACATTGAATGATTTGAGAGAATTTTTTTTGCGTTATTATCAAATTGAATTGTAAAATAAAGTGTTGGCATTCTATTCATTTTATGTTTATATCGATAAAGCACTAATATTCGTTCGTACAATTATTTTGGCAGTATTTTTAGATTTTGTTCAAGAATCACCGTGCAAAAAGTTCGAAAGTACTTGAAACGTTAGTGAAATTAAAAAAAAAAAAAAAACAGTTCAATTGAATGATGAATTTTCTATCCAAACTCATGAAAGACCACTATTTTTGAAAATCACTACTAAAAATGTATAATTAAAAATTAACATAATTTGATTTATCGGGAACTTAATTTTCATTGTCTCTCCTAAAAATTTAGCTTATTATCAGAGAGACAGTACTATCAGAACATGATTTCAAATTGCAAAAACGCAATACCTTTTTAAAGACAACACGCTAATTTTTGCAATAATAATTTCATCAATAAACAAAAACATGAATTCCATTTACAATTCATGCTTATCTATAGCCACTTTGGGTAACAATAAGCTCTACTTTATCAACTTTTTACAATCCCTTGGTAGACATTTTTCAATGATGTTAAATTTAAAGGCATTTTAAGCATAATACTAAAATTAATTAAAAGATTTTTCAAATATGACTTTTGGGTAAACATCATAATTATATCGCATAAAACTTATTGCCGGTCCTTCAACGAAATTTGACTTCAGGTTTAGAGATTTTATTTTTTCTACGATGAACTTTGACTGTGCTAAGCTAATCTTCTAAGATCCTTTTTTGAAAATTCTGTTTGCACTATAAAACCAATATTGAACGCTGTTTGAATGACCATTGTCATAAATACTCGAAATTCAAGCAAATGAATATAAAATTTCTTTACTAATATTCTGTCATTTGTTAGTGATCAGAATATCTTTTGTAATGAATTTTTGTTTGATTATTTTTAACATAATATTATTCTATTCGTAACAATTAACATTTCTGCTCAATATACTAATTTTAAATTTAATAGCTTGTTTATATTTTCAACTGTTTCAACTGTGGCCCAAGGTTTTAATGAAAGTTTTATCAATGAAATAATCAATTTTCATAACTATTGTGTTTTTATGAGAACATAAAAAAATCGTGTTACTAATGTTTCTTCAGTTGAAATTTAAAAGGCAAGTCGAGCCACAATGCACATATTCTTGACTTTTATTCATTGTATCATAATTTGTATGATTTGAATGATATTTTTTTTTGTAAAATCAAAATAAAAAACTCCCTACTAATAGGTTTTGATTTTATTGCAGCTGTACTATATAATCATGCAAACACATCACCGTTAACTGGTCACGGATTGAAAGTAATAGAAAATAATGATTTACCGTATGTAGTTTTGGTAGCACATCGCCGTCACGGCAAAATATGTACAGGATCTTTAGTCACTAAATATCACATTGTGACAGCTGCTCATTGCATTCGATACGAAAATCCTACTGATTTAGAGGCTATTGTCAGGATACCCCCTTATGTCGAGAGCCATAAGTATCCAGTCAGTTCATTGATTACTTATGACCAATGGACCAAATGTAATAATGTAGATCCACGATTTCCTAGTAATGACATTGCTGTACTATCGGTAAGATAAAAGCACAGTTAGAAGGAATATATACAGTGTGATTTTTTCTATTAAATAATAATGAAATATTGAGGATCTACGAGTATAATTTTTAAAATTATCTGAATGCGTTAAAAAATTTTTGTATACATCACATTAGAATCTTTTTTTTACACGAAAAAAGATAAGCTATTTTTTAGTGATCAACTATTTTCCATAGCTTGAAAAGCCGGTCGAAGATATACAGATAGGGTCAATTTCTTTCGACCAACCAACTGCAAAAGCTCAAGTCACAACCGTTGGGTGGAGAAGTTGCAAAAAAAATTGTCTTTTCCCTCAAACATTTGTCACGGTAAATCAGTTTGTTGAGGATCCGGAATTATGTCGCAAAAGACTTGCAAAACAAAATCCAAATATCATCGGCAAGATCAACGCAATATGTACGAAAATCGATGGGTCTACTTCTGCTGCTCTTGAATGCGTAAGCATAAATCTTGAATGAAAGTTATAAAAACGATACTCTCCATGTACACATATTTTTTTCGACAGGGAGACAGTGGAGGTCCTTTATTAGATAAACAATACATGATCGTTGGTATCGCCAGTTCACGTTGTTTCAGCAAAAATAAAAACGACTTTGAAACGTTTAATGTTTATACAGCCATCAGCGTTTATAAACAATTTCTTTTCGAAAGTATAAAAAACTAAATCTTTTTCAGCGAAAAAAATGAAATCTAAAACTATAAAGCCAAATTTATCATCACCTTCTTTTGCCTTCAATGTAACGTTTCTTTGGCGTCATCACGCCTCGTGAAAATAAAAATAAAATATACTTATGGCACGTGTATACATTTTTACGTTCTCTTTTTTAACGATTCTTAAAAATGAATTGATTGATATATTTATACTCCAAAATTTATTAAAATTAATTTGATTAAATAATTACCACTTCGGTGAAATGTTTATCAACGCAATACTTTTTCTGTTATATACTCATTTTGTAAGTATTAATCCAATTGTTTAAGAAATCACTGTAAATATTAATTAACCGATTATAATTATGCATACAAATTATAGTAATGCTGATTACTCATTCGCTTGCTGATCCTCTAATTGGTCAAGAAGTCTTGACCACAAATACCTATGAATACTCATTCATAGTAACTTTCATTCAAAAGCACATAGCAGATTTCCACATCTGCACTGGAGTTCTGATAACGAAGTCACGTATTGACTTCAGCTCATTGTTTAGACGAAGTTAACATTCCTGATGTAAGTGTCAAAATCGGTGATCCAAGTCCAAGAAATGTTAATATAACTACTCGGTTTTATGGTGGAAAATATTTGATCAATGGACTGAAGAATGTAGCCTTGGAATTGGATGATAATGACATAGCCATTATCAAGGTGCGTAAGCCAAAAAAAAAATATAATCACCTTTTTAAACCGATTGTCGTTATTTTTATATTTATAATATAACTTTATTCCAGTTGTTGAGAGAAGTCATGGGAGACACAAGTCCTGGTAAACTATCATTCTCACCGGTCAAGTCGCTCAATCAGGTCAAAGTTTTAGGATGGGAATACTGGAATCGGAATTCTTCAAAACATTTTCGGTTGCGAGTTGCATTTTTGAAAGTAGTAGATCTCGCTAAGTGTCGGACTCAATATGAAGCTTTGTGCAATCGATTTTTTCAAAGAGAAGATAATATTATTTGCACCAAAGCCGGTTCACTTGCAGTGATAGAGTGAGTAAGTATAAAATATTTATTCATTTTCTATATTTAATGTTTCATTAATTGACTTTAATTGACTTTAATTGATTTCTTTATTTTACTTTTTACATACAGGAAGATAGTGGTGGACCTCTGTTGAATGAAGATAATAAAATTATTGGCATTAACGATTCGTTTTGTGTTGGTGCGCCAAAACATAAACTTTTGGATACAATTAATTTTCACATTAGTCTGCAATATTACAAAAATTTTATTTACAGTGTAGTACAAAATTGAAATCAATCTCAATACACATGATGACCTAGTTAAGTTTTAAAATATAACAATGTATAAAATCTTTAGACTATTTATATTATTGTTTAATTTTTATAACTAAAATGCAAAGTAACGTACATTCAATATTTCTGAAAAGAATAAATAAATCATTAAGTTTGTTTTAAGAAATTTGATTGTAATTATTAGTTTTGGTGGCAAAACGCAATGCAAATTTTTAAATTACTCAATACTGTAAGGATTTTCTAATAAATAAATAATTAAAATTAAACAATGTTTCAGTAGCATTATGTAATATTTGAACTGTTACTACAATCAAGAACTTGGTATACTTGAATGTGTATTGCTCGCAATTATTTAGAGCGTCTTCTTGAAGGTACTTCAGATTTTCTCATACACCTGTAATGATAAGGTTCAATCTTACCATGTTTATTTTCCATGTGCCTGAGAACAAAAAATTGTTTTTGGAACGATTTAGGGCACATTACACATTGGTAGATTAATACTAATTCATGTACATCATAAACATGGTTTTTGAAATCTGTTTCTCTACTGAATGTTTCCCTGCATAAGTCACACTTGTGGGTTATTTGACCATGTGAGTCCTTGATGTGCTTATTAAGAACACCTTTTTGTGTGAAATTTTTTTGACATAATTCACATTCATATTTTCTAATTTGAAAGTGCCGTGTATCCTGGTGCTTTCTGAGACTGCAATTTGTGGTAAACTGTTTAGAGCATATATCGCACTTGTGGATCTTTCTATTTATGTGTACAAAATTAACATGTTTGGTCAGAGCAGCTTCCTTCTCAAATTTTTTTTTACATTTTTCACATTCAAAGGGTCTCTCAATAGTATGCATCAATCTAAAGTGCTTTTTGAGCGAATTTTTAAATGCAAAAGCCTTTTTGCACCAATCACACTGAAAAGGTCTTTCAGTAATATGGACTGTAACTATGTGTTTATTGAGATACCTTTTATAGTCAAATATTTTTGGGCATAAATTACATTTGTAAGGTTCGTCTGCTTTATCTTTCAAGGATTTCTTTCTTCTAGATGATGTTTTTTGTTTGATTTCGCCAAGTTCATCTTCATAAAAATTGTTCTCAAGAAAGATTTCTTCAAAATTTATAAGATTTTTTTGATTGGCATTCGATGTTTTTGAATTTTTATCTGCTGTATCATTTTCTAAACATATTTGAGTTCCAATATCCAACAATGGCATTAATGGATCTATAACAGGCTTAGATTCAGGTTCTATAGTGATTTCGTCTTCAATAGTACAATGTTCTGTTTGTATTATGGGCTTAGATTCAGGTTCTATAGTGATTTCTTCATCGACAGTACACTGTTCTATATCAATGTCTTTATACATAGTTTGAAGCTATAACAAAATCAACATTATTAAATGATTATTGAAAAAAATATTAAATAAAAGCTTATCTTACATTATTTTCAAGTGAAATCAAATCTTTTTTTAATTCTGAGCATTCAACTACATCAGATGAGAATTCTGTATCATGACCATTTTCTTCATTCAGCCAGTCATTATTTGATTCAACTTTCACACTAAAAAAATATTTTAAAAAATTAATCATTCGTAAATACATAGCAGAATTTATCCATTTTAATAAACTCTTGAATACTTACTCATCTATGTTTAAGTGAAGTTCCATTATTATGTATCTAATACTAGAATATCTTTAATTTTGGAACAAGCAAAAAAGATCAACTGGACTTGACGTTAACGTAAGTATTATCTATAATTGAAACATTTAAAACCAATGCAAACAGATATATAGAAGCTACTTGTATTTTTTTTCATTATTCATTAGCAATACACAAGGCTCATATTTTAAGTATTATCGAGAAAAAAATGAATATAAATGTAGGTATAGATTCTAATATTGATAAATTATGGTTAAACTTGTCTGCTCGAGCAGCGCGGAAATGAAAATGAGTTAGCTTATAGGCTAATAGCAATAGTGTACACACATATAGGTTACGCTCATATTCAATCTTACTCGAGTGTATATTTTTGCTGCACAACCGTGTCATGCATTTAATTTTCTTGTTATTTATACTTTAAGAGATTTTGTATTTCACTAAGATATATATTTTTTTTATTATAAAACTCAAAAAATATTCTTGTCTAAAAAAAATAATAAATTTAAAAATTTCCCGCTCGTTCTGCAACTAGCTTCAAGACCTATGACAAAGAGGTTTTGCCTAATTTAAAACTACTTTACCATGCAATCAAACTTTTGATTCAATCTAGTCGAGTTTTACAGTCGCATAGTCCAAGTTTCATTCGGTGTACATAAATTTTCAGATTTTAAAAGAATAATTATTTTTTATATCAAAGCCATGAATTAACATTATACGATTGCCTGAAATTATAATTAACTTACAATAACTAACAATATACAATATACTTTGACAAAAAAAATTTTAAATAATAAAAAAGTCGACGATTTTTAAACTTTGGGTACATTTTGAATATGCAAACACATAAAAAAACGTTAGGTTTAATAGTGATGTAAGTTTAATAAGTTTAATGTAAGTATGTAAAGGTTTACTTAAAAATTCAACCCTTTGCCATAATTTCTAACTTATACTTTTCGTTATTACCTGATCAAATTAGATATGCTAGACTTTTACTCTGGTATAATCATCGTCTTTGTTATAAAATCGATAGTGGTAGTTAACGTGGTATATTCTGTTAGAAACCCGATTATAGGTTTTCAAACTATCCTAATGCAAATCTGTTTTGCCAACAATACTTTTTAGTCGATTATCAGTCGAAAACTTTATCAAACGATTTTTGCATTTAAATCATTTGAATATGATGGAACATGTAGTGAGACGTTATGAGAAATACAAAGATGGTATTTTATTCATGCTTATTGTATCTGGTTTATGGCCAAATTATGATGAACACCCGGAAAAATTAAAGATCATCTTAAGCATCTGTTCTGCTGTTACAACTGGCGGGGCTACTCTGGGTATGGTTTACTTTTGCATTAGCAATTTTACGAATGTTAATGTTCTCACAAGAGGTTTAGGGCTGATGATCAGTTACTTTTCAACTTTTTCAAAAGTTGGTTGCTTTCATGCATTTTAGTATATCTATCATTATTTATTATATTTAATCGGTACATGTACTTCGAAAATTCAGGTCATCGTTCTAGTCTATCATAAAAAAAATATTTTAAAGCTCAGCAAAGGAGCATCGGCACAGTTTGAGGAAGATTTAAAAACCCCAGCTAATCGTCCGTTTTTATTAGCCTATTTTCCAACTTTTTCAAAATTCTATTACTGCTTTCGATATTCGGTAGCACTTAATATTTTCATGATGGTTTTAAAACCACTGCTGGCATTACGTCAGGGAAAATATATAAGAACGTATCCTGTGAAAATACCTTTCGAGTATGAACCAGGTAAAGAATTACATGATAATTACTACTGAGTTAAACTTTCAATCATCGCGAATATTCATCTTTTCATAGGAGGCTTAGTTCATTGGATTATTTACGCCTTCGAAGTGGCTGCTGGATACTATTGCTGGAGCGTCACAGTTGGCGTCGATACCTTTTTTGGATTTTTCACACTTCACCTGGTCGGTGAGTTGCAATTGCTCTCATCCCGATTTGCTGACATGAAACCTGACAAAAACCATCGAAAAATCATTAAAGAACTCGTCGACAGGCATAATTTATTGATCGAAGCTCAACGAACGGTCCAAAAGATATTTGGTTTCTTATCGGTTTGGTTGGCCATCACCTGTGCGTTCATAATATGCGCGATAATTTTTCAAGCAACAGAGGTATGTTTTAATATATTTTAGCATAATAAAAAAAATTAATTTCATATTAATAATGTTTAACTTTTATCAATCGTACTTAAGACCAAAAATATGACTGCCTACAAAGCTGTTTATTTGTTGTGCTATGCTTTTCTAAAACTAGTACAAGCCTATAGTTATGCTTGGTATGGTCACATTATAACAGTAGAAGCAAGTATCACATTTTTTTCTGATGTTAAACATAAAATTACGTAAAGTTATTTTGAATTTTCGAAAGTAATAATTTATATCGCGTGGAATCCGAATGATTTAGAGCGAGAGATGCCTGAATGAAATGTACAACTCAACGTGGCCGGGATTGGGAGATGTGAGACTAATGAAAGATATACTTTTCATGCAATCGCAGAAACCACTCATTTTTAAAGCTAAATCTTGCATGATTGTCCAACTCGATATGTTTACAAAGGTCATTAAATCTACAATGAATTTTCAAATAAAAAAATTACGCTGTACGTTTGATAAATTTTTATTATATTTATATTTCAGATAATACACACGTCAGCTTCATATTTCTTTCTATTACAAACTTTAGATGAAGGTCAAATAGAAAATTTTAAATAAATGTGAAATTATCACAAAAGTTACATTTGATTTTTTCTGAAACAACATTATTAAAAAATGACGATTATTCAAATTTTAAGCAAATTTATCATTATTTTTTATACGATAAATTTTAAAGAATTCAGCTATTCCTCACTAAAATGAATTTTATATCTGGAAAATCAAAATTTTTTTAATAATAATCAATAGAACTCATTAGCTGATTAAAGTAATTTTTATTTTAAGGTCTGATCATTAAAGTTAATTTTAGTTTCATTTTTATATGCATTTATTTCTAATTTTCAATTAATTTTTGGACAATCGATTATAATTCATTGTGGCTTATGGAAAATAATTTTCAATGATATAGTATAATACTTTTAATCATTAAATGGATTATTAACTTTATATTTGATGCAAACATTTGAAATTTTTATTTAATTTTAATGCACGAGAGCAGCAATTTACGTGCACCTATAAAGTTTTTTTTATAAGGTTTTTTTTTTAATTTAAAAATATTTGATCCACATTTTCATTGAATGGAATACAGGTGTATTACAAAAAAAAGAAAAGCCCGCGTTTTTTCTAATGAGTTTTCATTCGTTTTTCGAGTTCCATTCATTGGTATCGTCGCCACGTGCGTGCTCTCATTCATTAAGACTGGGTCAATTAAACGACAGACCAGAAGTCCCGTTGGAAGTTTTGGTGATCAAGTAAACTATTAAGTAATTTAAATTATTATTAAGGAAGTAATGGCGAGCCGAAAGTACCACAAATCAAGAGTCAACGATTTGTTTCTCAAGGATCAATTCAGTGATGTAAAAATTCAAACTGCGTGTGGAAATTTTGTGTTAGCCCATAAGAATCGTCTCACCAGTGCCAGTCCAGTTTTTGAAGATATGTTTGTTCACGCATCAGAGGAAAGCACTGTGGAACTGAAAAACGTGAAATATAGTGAATTCATCGAAATATTGCGTTACATCTACACGGGTAAAATTATCGAGTACAATGATTCAAGTTTCATGAGTGGAGTTTTGATAGCGGCTAATGAATTGATGATATTTGGACTGAAAGCGGATATGGAAAGAATCTTGGCAAGCAACATTAATATTAATAATGTTATTAAATTGTTCGCATTGGCTGACCGGCATACTGCTCTTTATTTGAAAATGGAAGCCCTAAAATTTATCGAACGAAATATTACGGACGTTGTTACTACGCATGATATGAAAACGCTACCTGTGGATTTGACATGTCAAATATTGCCAGCTGTATTGGCAGTGGGAACTGATTCACAATATAAGTAAAACGAAAATAGTATTATTTATGTGGTATGGTGCTATTGAACCTAAAAAGTTTGATTTTTAATTAGCGAAAAAAATCTTTGATCGCCTTTCAATGAATAATAAACTAATAAGCTATCTCGATGCATTTTTGTTTCAGCTTTACGATAATGAGGTCAAAGATTCAACATTTTTAATTTTACTGAGAAAAATAAGGAAAATGCTATGCATTGTTTCGTCAATTGACCTTCTCCTCTCATACAAAAGATGAAAAAATGAAAAATAACTGATGTTTTCTCAGGTAACTCTTGACACGTGGGCGGAAAATTGAGTAAAAAAGAGTGAGACTAATAATACAATTAATTAATGCCTTGACAAAGGAGCCCGTTAAAGAACTAACTTGAAAGAGAGACGGATACCGAATAGCGTTGTTTTCGTGTCAAAATTGAACGCGAGATCGAGTGAAGTAATAATTTGCTGAATTTAGTTGACCCACGGGACACTCTTCTTGCGAGTACGCAGCTTGTTGCGAGAATCAAGTTGAAGCGAATTTGGAATATCTTAATTGATCATCTAAAAGTTGAGAAAAAAATAAATAAATGTCTTATATTCGTTCATTTGAGTAAGGTCGGTCAAATGCATTAATTGAAAGTGGTGCGACCTAACGTGCAAAAACATTACGTACTTCGTACCATAATTTTAATAATGCATGTTCTCCATATAGAATAGATTTCCTTGTTGAAATTTGAATATTCCTTGATTTTCGGTAGTTTTTAATAGAAAATTATATTTTATTTTTTCAATTTTGTATAAACTTTTTATTAGCTTATTATTATTAGATTAGATTAAAGAAAAGAAATCTAGATATATTAAATAAATTTCAATTGCAAGTTGTCTTTGTGCTTCTAATTGAATAAACGTTATACGCAGTTAGAAGTTTTATTCCATAAATGGTACTTATAGTACTTAATGTTGTATTAGTTATAAATACGATAAAAAAGCTCTAGCCCTTGTATCCAATATATTTGAACACACATCCGTCAATAAATTATTTTATAACTATAATCAATTTTATAATAAAATTTAAGATAAATTTAAAAAAGTTATTTTTTTAAATATAAAGTTACGTTTTAAAGGTTATTTATTCATCAATAATGGTTAAATTCATTGTGCAAAAGTATAAGAGAAGTCCTCTGAAGTTTTATAGCCTGAAAGTAAGTTAAACAGGTAGAAAAGTGAAATTAACAGACGGGTAAACCAACGTTCTCTCGTCACTTTTGACATTTTTAACCGCAACTAAGTTCAAACTAATCGACTTACCCAGATAAAAAGGTTCAAAGGAGCTCTATGTGGAGTTTCAACATCAAGAAATATCAAACTAAGACAGATTCGTCTCAATTATTTTATTCACTTATTTTATTAAGGGAGTATTCTGGTTTACAACTCTCTATAAATTGACTTAATTTTTATTATGGAATCTCGAATGATTCTTGAACTATGTGTAAAAATTTCAAAAGGATTCGAGTAATATAAGTCTATACTTATTAAGATATTATCGGAGCGCCGTTTCAGTGAACGAATAATATATTTTGTAACAAGTGCGCGAAGCAGTTGATTGATGCAGGAGTTGTTTTCACCCGAGCGTAGCGAGGGTGCAAAGACCCCTGGGTGAGTCAACTTTCTCGCGGACTAGTTGCAAACAATTATTTTTAATTCTGCTTGCGAAAAACTAGGGTTTAAAAATACTTTTTTTTTTACGAAATACTGTATTTTTGCTTTTTATATGCTGGGTCACAGAGTAGAATGCAGAAACTATTAGTTTAAGCTTATTTGATTTTTTAATAAAAAAATTTTGAACCCGCTTTCTCCAGCTTAACGTTTTTGTGACTGTCCACCATGATTCAGAAAAAAGTACTGGACCGATCGTTTTGAAATTTTTACAGCTTATTGTTGACATATGTGGCTAATGGCTATAGTTGGAAACTCTAACATTTGAAAAAATTCACATCCAACTTTTTTTTGGAGTGAAAAATCGCAAAAAATGTCTTTTTTTTCATTTTTTTTTCTAATGGATGCCATTATGCAAACCCCACACCAATGATTGTTTTAAATATCATCTATCCTTCCCAATAAATTCGCAAAAATCGAATAATTTTGGGCAGTGTAAACCGGAATGCTTCCTAAAAACTATGAGTTGCCTAGATGTAATAAAATAAAATGTACTTGAAAAATGGTTTTATTTGAATTAAAGGTAGAATGAGTAAAAAATGCAATAATTTTCCAGAAAGAAAAAAGAAAAATTAATAAAATGCAACACAGCTTGACATGTTCGATCTTTCAACTCATGTTTTGAAGCCTTAGCGGATAAAATAACACGTTGAGTAAAAATAGATTTTCAATTTGAATTCATGTTGGACACTGTGCCAAGCACGAAATATTACATATTCATATGCGGATCGATGCGTTTAAATCTGAAAAAACACAATTATAGCAAAGTAGAGCAATGACACAATGAGGACACGATCTTCCGGGGCTTAGGTCTCCTCACTATATGTTTCCTCAATGTAGGAGCTGCAATTTATGAGGTGTACATGAATGCACGTGAGGCACGATCGGTTCGCGCGCGCAAACACGACGACGATCACAAGAAAGATCGGCATGCATGTGCATGTATGTATATGGGAAAATCCGCTAACGCGTTAATGTAACGTAAACTGCTATTTAACTAGTATAAGAATCGGAAAAATCGAAAAAAATTGGAAAAATCGATGAAAATGGAAAATTTCGGAAAATTGAATAGGACCATTGGATTGCAAAATGGGAAATTAACGGCTACGGTCGAGCGCCGGCTTTAATTTCTCTTATAGCTCGAAATGTTCAGTTGCTGCACACGAGTCATGTTCACATTTCGAAATGATAAATATTAGGAATTATAAATATTCGGAATGTGTAAAATTCGGAATGTTTAAAAATCGGAATATTGAAAACGGAACATGAAAAATTCGGAAAAGAAAAATTTCGGAATGAAAAAATTTCAGGAAAATGAAAATTTGGAACCAACAAAATTTTTAGTGGAAAATGTAGACTATAAAATTTCCCACTGAAAATTTTGTGGATTCCGAATTTTCATTTTTCCGAAATTTTTTTATTCCGAAATTTCGTTTTTCTGAATTTTTTATGTTCCATTTTCAATATTCCGATTTTTAAACATTCCGAATTTTACACATTCCGAATATTTATAATTCCTAATATTTATCATTCCGAAATGTGAACATGACTC
>CACVKI010144395.1:0-32578 GCA_902732785.1 Trichogramma evanescens
AATATTATGTAACCATCCATGAAATAACCGGGTCACATTGAAGAATTTATATTAAGTAGTTAATTTTGAGTAGTTTAACTCATTAATGATTGTAAAAATCTTTCAGGAGTAATCGATTCTTGACGATTAGACTCGATGAATTCATAACCTCTGCAACGAAGGTATCTTAGGATGTCTATTCAATCACTGGGTAAACATTGATTATGCCTATTTTACCCAGTAAATGAATGATTTTATGTACTAGCGTGTAATATAAATAGATTTACTGATACAAAAAAGGGTTTTAATTAAAATAAAACTACTGATGTTAAAAGTGCTGTCACCCAAGAAAAGATGAATGGTTGTTACAAAAAGTATTATCACAATATTCATTATTTAATTAATTTAATGTATTAGCCATTCATTTACTGGTGGTCGTTCATTCACTAGTCAGTTGACTCTACGTATTAAAATTGTTAACAATTTTTCGGGAATAAAAAATCAAAGTTATATGCAGCGTTCATTTGGTGCATCTCGACATGCACTTGGCCAGGGCGGCGTTGCAGGCGACGAGGGCCGGCGTGGCGACGATCACGCCCCCGGGCACGGTGAAGCCGAAGCCCGCCGCGGCGAAGCAGGCGGCGCCGACGATGCTGCAGCCCGAGTAGCAGAGCGACACCCCGATGGCTTGAGATCGTTGACAGAGCAACGCCGCGACGAGTACGAGCGCCAGAAATACGTGCTTGGGCATGATATGAATTTGCTTGATATCGTTCCGTGCGTGCTCTGAAATATCAACAACGTGCTTTGGCGGATTGATTTTCGAGGAACAAAATGTATGCTCGTCATAAAAAGTACCTTTGAATCGAAAAAGATTTTGAGATGTAGCTGTTGCGTGAAATTTTTTCTTCTCTCTTCGGCTTTGGGGCTATTCACACTATTTTCTCAAATTTGTCAAATTACTTCACGAGTGTTTGTGTGTAGAGTCACGCAGTGATTAAAATTGTGTTAATCTGAAAGTATAGTTTTTCTTTCGTTAATTTTTTTATAAATTTTTGTATCGACTACATTTTTTTATCTCTATAATTGTGAGTACCTTTTTTACGATACGAAGTTCGAGATCCAGATTGTTGCGACGTTTGCGAGCCAATCGCGACTGGCAGGTTTTATATAGAAACACATATATACTGCGGCAAGCATAACACGTCCGAGGGATTCCCATTCGCACGCAATATAGCTAATGATCGGTTACGCATATGTTGAAACTGTAGAGTGCCGAGATGCGCACGCGTTTATGTCCCTTGGCGCGCGAAATCGAATAAAGATTTTGCGAATTTTCGTATACGAGTAGACAACCCTATTTTTCCTCAGTCATATAAAATTTTTTTGCTTTTAAATTGAAAGAAAAAATTCTTTAAGAACGTGCAAATATAATTCTAATAAATGCACAAGACTTTGATTCTTAATAAATTTTTATTCAAGCTCTCATCATCTTATATAAAAGAAAGTCACTCAAAAGCTTTATTCACATTTTTTACAGATAAGCCTTCAGAGTGTTTGTCTTGAGCTGTAATTCTTTGAATACATTTAATTCCGAACATAAAGAGAAACAAAATTTTTGCAACGACACGAAAAAATGATTAACTGTATCGCACACGTTGCAAGAAAAATCACTGCGATGCTGTGAGTTGTAAACTCAGGGTGTGGGTGCAAGTAATAGCGGGGCACAAATAGTTGCCATGCAGATCCCTTGAGCGGCGTTACAAGCGAGAATCGCTGGCGAAGCGAATATGGTCAATACCGTGCCGAATATACCACCAGCCACGGGGTAGCAGGCACAAGCAGCTAAATTGCAGGTAGTTTGACACGCGCCGTAAGCCAACGGTCCGGCACTGGCGGTATCGGGCTGCTGCAGCAGCAACAGCATCACAGCGATAAGTAGAGCTATGAGCGTATTCCTCTGCATGTCGTTAACTCTGCGAAAAATGTCGATCGTAAAATGAACACTCGCCTTTATCGATACCTCGAGATATCGTTATTTGTAACAGCGGTATGAAAATAGTAAATTGATTATTTTGTGCTTTTAAAATTTTAATTTTTTTTTTTTTTACCATAAACTGGAGACGTTGGAACGCGTTGACGAACTGATTGCGACTGTACTGGAGTATCGCATCGAAACATATGTGTACCAAGGCGAGTATATAACTTTTGTGGGACTTCTATTTTTATGCAGCTCTGCATCGTATTATTCACAATGAGATCCGACGAAATGCGCACTTAAAGTGTCGCTTTGGCGCGAAATTTGAATACAGATTTTGCTAATTTTCAGCAAAATTCATTCCAACGGCGATAGTGCTTCGAGTTAATTTGTTAACTTCGTTTGACGACGGATAAAAGGTACAGGCATCCCTTGATATTCGCGGGGGTTACGTTCCTGAAAAGTGCCGCGAATATCAAAACCGCGAATATCAAAACCTTACGCTTATGGAAATTGAGAGTTACGTACATAAAAATCAAATATATTGTCAAAAATTCATCATACAGAGTAAAATTGAAGAAAAATTTATGTCAAAATTAAATAGTTTTAAAGAAATCTGTTAATCGAGATTGTTTTGACCGTCGTAAAGCGTCCTTTTTCAGAAATTGTTTCGTGCAAAATCGGTGGAAACCTGTGAGCTGCTTCGTGGTCTGCACTGGCGCTTTCTCCTATTATTTATTTGCTCATCAATATTTGTTCAATATCAGTCACCAATACACCTTACCTGTAAATTTTAGGCAGTGAAGCGAATATCGTGTTTTGAAATTTTCGAACCATCCTTTGCTGGCATTAAATGACTCATTTTTCCCATGTTTTTCATTCAGATAATCGTGGTAGACTAAAGCTTGATCTCTTATGGCTGCTGAACATACTGGTATTTTTTTGTGTATCAAATTTTGTAACCAAATTAATAGCATTTCTTCCGTTTTTTCAAGATTATTATGCCGCACAATTTTAACCGACTGGGCATGTTGCCCCAATATCGCAGAGCTATTACGAATTTTTTCCTCATTTGCTCGAATAGAACGAATGGTTGATTCCTTTATATCGAGTTTTCTAGAAATAGCAGCAACTTTTTCACCGTCTCGAATAAGATTTAGAATTTTAAGTTTATCTGCCAGGGTATTAACTTTTTTATTTCTTTTAGACAAGGTTTGAGGTGCCATTTCAATTTATATCAATTTTCAAGGTTATTAACCAAAAGTCAAGTTATCAGTAATGAATATTGCTGAAAATGAAACCGCGAATAACGAGAACTTATCCACGAATAATAAAAAACAGTCGCATTTCGTTTGTTTGTAATAATTTTTTAAATAATTTAAAATAAATCTTCGTTTATGATACGACAAACATTCATTTGTAATACAAAAATTATTATGCTGTAGAGTACAGGTGATGTTTAGACAAAGTTAATAGACAAACTTTGTGAATACGACGAGTGGATTATAAATAGACAAATAATAATTAGATAAATAAATCAATGAATACAATGTTTTTGAAAATTGTCGAATTCAAACGGGTACCGCCAATAGAGGCGCACACATTGCCGAGCAAGACCCGAAAGCTGCGTTGCAAGCTAAGATGGCCGGGGGAGCGGCGGCGGCAGCCACCACAGTTCCGAATGTGGCACCGGCTGCAGCGTAACAGGCGACGACGACAGAAGCGCAGCCAGCTTGACAGATGCCGTAAGTCAGACCTATAGCGTCAGCTGTGTTGGGCTGCTGCAGCAACAATAGGACGGCGACAAGCAGCGACATCAACATCTTTTTTTGCTCCATGATAATGATCTCTGCGAAAAAGATAATGTTTTATATTTGGGTATACGAGATGGAAATTGATCATCGAAATTAGAACTTTTTAAAGAGGACTCATTACTTTGTCAAAAAAAAAAAAAAAAACAATAAGCGATTTTTACGAATTATTTTATCATTTTACATTGTATGGATATTAAAAATTTACTACCGAATGAATAAATATAGAAAGGTTCACACGATAACTGTATAGTCAATAATGAGTTTTCGTAACTCACCTCATTGAAATTATAACGTTTTTAAAAAAATATTTATGAATTTTAAACTCTCTACTCTACTGTTTGTCAAATAAGAAGGAAAACATACAATAAATTTGATACTTTTTATACGGTACAGAGTCCGAACGGAATATTCTTGAAATGAAAAAGTAGATTGACAAAAGTAAAAGTCAAACAAATGCACATTAGTAATCACTTCCCGAAAATAAATCTTCAATCAACTATAACTACGCGTCCAGAAAAAAATCTTAGAGGCCACTCCAACAAAAGTGGACAGATGGATCGGAAAAAGATGCTTTGATTGCCACAGCAAAATTATTGGGCTACATTTCAATGCTAAATTTTGCTAAATTTTTTGCCGCGGACAGCAAATTATCTTTGTCGTTTTTGTTGGACTTGCCTCTGAGATTTTTATCAGTGTGAGAATAAAATTTTACTTTATAAAAATGAACTTTTTTTTTACCAAAAACACTCGCGAGACGAAACGTTGCGATGTTGGCGAACTAATTGCGACTGAAGTATATCGCATCGAAACAATGCACACCGAGGCGAGTGTATACTTTTTGAGGGATTCCCCTGCGCACGCTATAGCTTATCTGCTATACTGCATATATCGAAACTGTAGAGTGCCGAGACGCGCGCGCAACGTTGTATTCAAAGTGCGAGATTCGAATAGAGATATCGAACGTGTTATGATAAATATTTCAATAATCACATTTTGCTCCTATAAAGTAAAACTTCGATAATTCGAATTCAAGCTCTTTTTGAGCGTTTTCGATGTAAATTTAATGTTAATTCGAATTTAATGTTAATTCGAACGATAATTCGAAATTTTGATAATTCGAAATGAAATTTTGCATTTAGATGTCTAAATTTCATATGAGTTTACTTCGATAATTTGAAATGAAAAATGAAAGACTGAACAATTATTTACATTACACTACAATGTATACGCAAGTAAGTATTGTACATAAATTTCTTTCCTATTTCAGAAAGGTTGGCTTCCCAATTTTATTTGAACCGGTTGTACAGATAGTTGAAGAGGTTGATAGATATTAGGATCGGGAAGAATGTGTTTCTGTTGATGATGATGTATCAACATTTGGAGAAAGAATTGAGCAAGAAATAGTTGCTGATATTTTAAATAAAAAACAAAAATTAAATCAGGAATCATATGATGATGATGACAACGAAGAACAAGAAAATAATTCCTACACCCACTGGAGCAATCGAAATCGTTTGACGAAGAGAGAAATTTCAATAAGTCATGTGATGACGAAATTTCTGATGATTTATTTTTTGCTGTGCAAAAAGTCCTTTCTTATAAAAACAACAAAAGCTTTTCGTTCAATCTAAAATAACTTCTTATTTTAATTATTATCTGTGTTTTTCTATAATTCGAAATTTTTTCTAATTGGCCTCTCGTGTACGTCATCGATTCAAACTTCGTTAATTCAAAATAACAGCCTGTATTTAGGATTTCGAATTATCGAAGTTTTACTCTACACATTTACCTGATCGCCGCTCGACTTTAGTCATCTCTGGTCAGACGGTCGTGTCGCAGCGTATAAACAAAGAAATATCGCGTATCGACCGCGTATATAGCCAGTGATATTTTTCGTGAAATCTTTGTGAATCGCATCGAGTATGGGCGACACGATGGTTGACGACGACTGCGATAACGCGATCAAACTCAAATTGGAAAAATTGAATTGCTTACGAGCGAACGTCGTCGACTGGGAGATCGAAGAAGAACGAAGAGAATTTCTCTGTCGAGTTGACCCTTTGATCGAGACTTGGACGGACCGACTTCCCAATCTCCGGGACATTTTTCGTCCCGAAGAGATCGAGCTTCTTCTCACGGATTCAGTAAAAAGATACAAATACGAGTACGGTCATATCTCTCGAGGACAACGATTCGTCGAATTCGTGGCTCGCACCGGCTACAAGGACGAACCCGACATCGGTGAAGACCGTAAGCCGATTTTGCGCCGCACTACGCCACTGCATCATGCGACTAGTGATGGCGTAATCGCTCCACTTTTTGAAATATACAACAGATTCGACGTGAATTACACCGACGAGTCCGGTCTCACGCATTTCCATGTGGCCTGTATGTTATGTATGACTGTGCAGACATCATCTATGAATTTATCAAACTCGGCCAGGATCCTAATCTCCTCGTGCGAGAAACGGGCGATTCGCCGCTACACTTGAGTCTAACCTTTACCTATGATTATTATAACAAATCGGTATTTGCACTGTTGGACATGGGCGCTAATCCAAATTTGTCCAACAGAGAGGGATTGACTCCTCTCCACGTTGTTTGCAAAAATTACCATGATAACATTCGAGGGGTGATGATATTATTGGAGCTCATTAACGAAAAATATCAGCCGTTGCAGATCGATGCCAAAGACAAATTAGGTCGGACACCACTTCAATGGGCCGTGGTGAGTTGCTTGCCGGATACGATCAAATTTCTGTTGGATCGTGGCGCCGATGTGTCAAGCTTCGTTTTCCCCACTGAGACTCACTTTGCCGAGGGGTTAGAAATGTTGATAAGCATATTTGGCGAGGATTTATTCAAAGATTATATACCACTTGATCTGATGAAAAGCATCAACAACCTAGAGGAAGGAGGATACGAAGTCGACCAAATCGACGCATCGACGATCATGAAAATATTCGCCAAGTACGGATTGTTGAAGAAGACGCCGGGTCTCGACGAGTATCTGCGCAGCGACGAGGAGTTCGTAAAATGGGCAAAAGAGTTCATGATTAATCCGAGTTGGTCGCTCTACGACTTGTTGCAGCTGCGACCCGAGAAGGCCGCGAAGCTACTCAAGTGTACGGACTACTCGGAGCTGTGGCGTAAAAGTCCGTACAAATTCGAGTCAGAGCTTAAAAATGCTTGTGTTGTACACCTCTGTGAGATAAAGTTGAGAGAAATTTTCCAGCCGTGGGCACTGGATCTTATGTTAAAGCTGACGGACTACCAGTTACCGATTTTATGCTGTGATACAATCATCGAGAAGCTAATGAGCGAAGACCTGTGGCGCATTTACTTGGCGGTTACCGGGCAAAATCTGTGATGTGATAAGCGTACATTTGCTTCCAATTTTTTTTTAAGTCTGGTATTATTTTAAGTGTTTCATATTTGTTATATCATTCAAATGAATAAACGTAATAAAAAGTTTTGTATTGATCAATAAAAGCACATTATTATCAATGCAAAAAATCTCTTTCTTTCAACTAACGATAGTCAGATACATTTACAGTCTAGGTGGCAGACGAGAGTGCAGTGATTCTATACTATAAAGATATCAACAATAACTATACAAGTAGAATGCCCTCTTAAATTGTCAATAACGAACCAATAGCAATTTAAAGTTTTCATATCAGAGTGAGAGATGCGTAAGATATTGCAAATTTTTTAAATAAATATTTCTGTAATACGCTGATTTACTGTGTTAAAATTTTTACAATTTTTCAATAAAATACATATGAGGATCTATTTACGCGATGTTACACGAAGTTATTTTCAAGTATGTAGTTTTAGAAGGCCATAAAAATTTCTCCAAGATATTGTCGACACGTTGGAATTTAAAACAGGTTCAAATATTGTAAGGAGAATGTATGAATAAATAAATCGGTAACTTGATTGTAAACAGTACGATCATGAACAATTTTGACATCGTTCCTCGAGTACATCGATCACGTTCATAGTAAAACAAATTAGTTTGATTGTTGTCTTTGTTGATGAAACAAGCTAATAATACCAAAATAAAAGTTTTACTCATTATCAATTTTTGTGGGACTAAATAAAAAGATTCATCATTTAATTCAGACCTTAAAATGGATAGAAGTGAGAAGAAATCCGAGGAAGTTGTCTCGGAAAATAATTCAAGCAAACAGGACATTTTTCAGGAGGCATTTACACTAGAATCAAATATGATAGCTCACCGAGACACAATTCAAAATGAACGAAAAAATTACGCGTGTGATAAATGCGAGAAGAAATTTGAGTTCCGAAGCCATCTAAGTAGACACCAAATATTAGAACACAAAAGCCGTAATTTTGCATGCGACCAGTGCGAAAAGAAATTTGTGAATAAATCGAGCTTGTCTACACACCAAAAATTAGTCCACAAAGATGGCGAAGATTTCACATGCAACAAGTGCGAGAAGAAGTTTGAAAACAAATCAACTTTACTCAAGCATAAAAAAATTTTTCACGAAGTTTTCAAAGATTACTTATGTGAGAAGTGCGCAAAAAGATTTGGAAATAAACAGAGTTTGCTCATACATATAAAGAAAGTTCATGAGGTTCGCAAAGATTTTCCTTGCGACCAGCCCGGGGAGAAATTCGGGGTTCAAAGGGATTTGACAAAACACCAAAACACAGTCCATGAAGGTCGCAAAGATTACTTCTGCGACAAATGCGAGAAGAAATTTGGAAAACGATGCCATTTGATTAGACACCATAAAACAATTCACGAAGGTCGCAAAGATTACACATGCGACAAATGTGAGAAGAAATTTGGACAACAAAGTTCTTTGATTAGACACCAATGGACAGTTCACGAAGATCGCCAAGATTTTGCATGCGACAAGTGCGAAGAAAAATTTAGAAAAAAATCACAATTGCTTTTCCACCTTAAGATAGAACACGGCTTCTTCAAAAATTACTCATGTGACTTCTGCGAGAAGAAATTCAGACAAAAATGTAATTTACTCACTCACCAAAAGACGGTACACGAAGGTCGAAAAGATTTTCCATGCGACAGGTGTGAGAAAAAATTTACACGAAAAACGAGTTTAATTTTGCACCAAAAAACAATCCATGAAGATTGCAAAGATTACGCATGCGACAAATGCGAGAAGAAATTTGCACAAAAAGCGTGTTTGTTTATTCATCAAAGATCGATACACGAAAGTCGCAACGATTTCATATGTGACAGGTGCGAGAAGGAATTTACACAAAAAGTAAGTTTGCTCAACCACAAAAAGACAGTCCACGAGGGTCTCAAAGATTACACATGTGACATATGTGAGCAGAAATTTGGATTAAAATGTAATTTGACAAGACACCAAAAGTTAATGCACGAAGGTCGCAAAGATTTCTCATGCGACAAGTGCGAAAAGAAATTTGGAAGAAAATCGGATTTGCTCAAACACCGAAGGATAGTCCACGAAGGCCGCAAAGACTTTGCATGCGACAAATGTGAGCAAACATTTGGAGAAAAAAAAAAGTTGATCAGACACCAAAAGACAGTCCACGAAGGTCGTAGAGATTACACATGTAACACGTGCGAAAACAAGTTTAGCGATAAATATTATTTGCTTCTCCACCACAGGGTAGTCCATGAGGGTCGCAAAGATTACCCATGTGACAAATGCGAGAAGAAATTTGGGGCTGGGAGCAATTTGCTTTCTCATCAAAGGACAGCACACGAACGTCGCATAGATTACCAATGTGAAAAGTGCGAAAAAAAATATCAAAGTAAACGGGGTTTGCTTATGCATAAAACGACGGTCCATGTCCATGAAGGTCGAAAAACTTTCTCTTGCGACATTTGCGAAAAGAAATTTGCGCGCAAATCGAGCTTGTTTTTGCACAACAAGACGATACACGAAGGTCGCAGAGATTACCCGTGCGAAAAATGCGAGAAGAAATTCGGACAAAAATCGAATTGGCTCTATCATCAAAAAGTAGCACATTAAGGTAGCAATGATTTAGCACGTGAAAAATGTGAGAAGACACAAAGTCTCAAAATTATAGAAAAATATTGTCTTAAATTAGTGAATATTAATATTCAATTCTAGAATATATAGAATAAAATATATGACTTCCAGAATATATTCTGGATCAAGCTTAATGAGAGTTAATTTTATTTTTTATAATTATATGACCTAAATGTATGGAAATCATGTTTACCGTGATAATACATTTTTTTATAATAGTTTGATTTGCTATTAACTCTTTAAAAACGTTCAAAAGTTTGTTTCTCATTCTCATTATGCGCAATAGCATCCAATCCCACGTCAGATGATGATTCAGTTTTTATAAATAATTTATTGTTCATATACGAATGTCTCGAATTTATTGCAGTCATATGATTCGAATGGTAATATTTCTGCTTATAAAGATGTAATCGGTAACAACAAAATGTTCTGATTCAAAAAACGAATTGTAAACCATTTCATAATTCAATTGAAACCAAAAAATGTTTTCCTTGGTGCTTTTATCAACTCACAATCTTAATTCAACGCATCGGATTAAACTTTTCAAGTTTTTACAAATAATAATCATATCCGCCTTAAGTGAGCCTCAAATGGAAGTTTGCGATAACAATACCTTTATGATATCGATAATTGTATTGAAATAAATTGAGGTTTCAGAAATAAAAATACGATTAAAATGCACATTATCGTGGGAATTATACAATTTAGTCAAATTTCCTTTTATTTCTGTTAAATAATTTTGGTAGCTCTATGCATAAAGAACTATATATCCTACTTAGTAGCTAACAAAGATATGTCGTAAATTAATTTCAAAATATAACGAGCCGACGCACGCGTATAAAAGCTTTTCAGCTCCTCAATGCTTCTTTTTTCTTATCAATAACTTATCTGCGCATTGTTTTGCGTCAAGGCCAAGTTGAAGTTTCTTAATCGATACATTACAAAATAACAATACGAAATTGTACTAATCGACGTCCATTAGCTCACACAGTAATACAATATACATCCTATTTAACTCGATAAATCGGTCAATTTTTCAGCTTCTCGTCGTTGGATTTTATCGTAGCTCGGATCCAGTCGCTGTAGTAAGACACGTCCATGAAGATGTTCGGATGGAGATAGCTGTCTCCGCAGGCGTTTCCTGCACTCATGATGCCCACCAGGACGTTGTTGGCCGTGGCGGAGCTGCCGGAGTCGCCCTGCGTTCGGCGAGAGACAGTCAAGTCAGTGAAATTCGGCATACATTTTTCGCGTTATACGAGAAAATGATGAAAAAAAAAAAAATACTCACGGGACACATTCCCTTGAAACTGTGCTTGTCGCCGTACTCCTTGACGGCACCGGCAACGCACAGCATGCCGTCCCTCAACTGAATTTTCAACGCCGTCCATTTGGCCTGGCAAGTCTCTCTGTCCACGACCTTGAGATCGACCTCGCGCAGCTGCTCTTGCGTCGCTTGGTCCTATAAGATTTAAAAAAAAAAAGGTAATTAAATTTAAAATTAAATCAAAATCATATAAATATACGAACCTTGATGGTGAAGCCGTATCCGACCGCGCGGACTTGGCTGCGGGGCGCAACCGGTGTCGCGGCCAGCTCGATCGGCCTGACTTTGTCGCTGAACTGAATCGGTTTCGACACGCGCACCAGGGCCAGGTCGTTCGCCGCTACCTCGGTCAAACCTTTGATCTAAAAAATACGTAAATTTAATATTTGATTCAATGAAAATTGTATAAAATTAACCGAATATCTAAGGGAAATCCTTTATTAGCTGCAACAAACTTGAAAACACAAACACAGTATAGATAATATTTTAATTAAGTCACAATAAATTACACATTACTGTGTTTGTGCTTAGATATAGATTTTGACATTTTTATTAAATTGAGTAAACAAACTAAGCTTATAATAATTGAAAAATAAGCAGTAATTCAATGTTGTGGCACTCGTATAATTTTCAATAGGTACTCACCGTTTCAAAACCTTCGTGTTGGATCAGCTGCTCGACCTTGTAGACGCCGAGGGCTTCTGGATTCTTGCGATTGGTGGCACCGCACACGACCTCCATATTGACTTTTTCCAAATTACTGTGGGCGCAAAACAAAAATATGTACTTCGAAATTTGTTTTTACTATTATTATTTGTCGTCATAATCAATCTACTCACTAAACGGCGCAATGAGCCGCCGTCAGTAGGTATCTCTCGTTGAGCACGGCCGCGCCGCAAAGCAGATCGTCCTGCACTCCTCGTAGGTCGAAACGCAGATAACACTGGTAGGGATGTCTTCCCGCGGGGGCAACGCCACCCTGGGCGATTTTGTAGAAGCGGCCACGACGCCCGGCGCTCGCCGCGCCGATGATCGCCAGTACAACCAAGAGGATCTCGTGTGCGAGTCTCATTTTTTATAAGATAATTTTTTTTTTTTTTTATTATGCTAAACAAAACAACGACTTGCGAGCGAGTCTTCGCGCCGCGAAAGTTAAGTACGAAACTGAAGTCAATGTTTTGGCGGCAGTCAAAATTTATACGCGCATTATCTGTGTATCGCGCCTTTATCTACGGCGCCGGTATTTTAAAAGCGTTAAGCGGCAACAGTCAATTATCAATTGTATCGATCAAAGACATACCAAAAAGTCGCACTTCAAAAAGCTTTTACGGGATATTGTCATCGGGTCTATTACAGTTACGAGATTATCGCACGTGAAAGAAACTTCGACGTCAGAATGATAATTTTCTTGTAGATTTTTAACTGAAACAATTTTGAAGCTCGCACACACATACATACGCACGAGCGATCGTGAGCGACAAAATTAGTCATGTAAGTCAAGGTTCAGCCGAATTGTCGTTGTCGATTGAACTTAGTAATGTTTTTTTCCGAAGATCCAAGGTGAAGAATGATAGTTATCTTTGAGAAAAGGAAAATCAATCAAACATTACATTAGGGTCAAACGATACTGATTAAGAAAGCTATTGTAAATTGGACAATGATACATACGTATTTATATTAATAAATCGATTATTTGTTAAAAATTACCTATTGTTTAAAATTGAGACTGATTTTCCTAAATCACGGCGGAACTGAAGTTCTTCAGAAGCTTTCCTCAAAGAAAGTGTCTTGAATCGAAGTTATGAATTATCGTTGAATTATTTCTAATGTATCGCAAAAAGTCGAAATTGTCTAAACGGATGTAGATTAAGTCAGTATTATCGCGAGACAATTCAATGTGAGATTATTTAACAGTATATCTTGTATTTTGAAAGGTATTTTTAGTTTTATTAGAATTAATGAGAAATTCAGTCAAATTCATGCCTTAAGTTTCATCAGAAAGTCATATTTATTTATGCACTCACTTTTTGTTTACAAAACTGATAGCCCTTAAATTTGTGGAATCATACTCAAAATCGGTGGGCTTTTAAATATTTTATAATGATAATATTTTTCTGAATACTCTTAAACTATTTCATTTTCAATTATAGGCATACGCAATCAACAATTTACACTCGGTGGATTATACGAAAGATTAAACATAAGTATTTAAACGATTAAATAATTGATATGGCACAATGATTGCCGTAAATGCTCACAAAGAAAAGTAACTCACAGTGAAATTGTAAAAAGCAAAGATAGTTTAGTCAAAAAAAAAAATAATCAAAAGTTCATCCGCCTCGTTTAAGGCGTGGGCGCGACCACGGCCACGGTGCAGACCGACATGCACTTGGCCAGGGCGGCGTTGCAGGCGACGAGGGCCGGCGTGGCGGCGATCACGGCCCCGGGCACGGTGAAGCCGAAGCCCGCCGCGGCGAAGCAGGCGACGCCCAAGGCGCTGCAGCCCGAGTAGCAGAGGGCCGCGCCGATCAGGCCGGCGTCCGACGAATGGCAGAGCAAAGCCACCACGAGTACGAGGGCCAGGAGGACGTGTCTCTGCATGATGACGAATTCTGCGAACAGAGCGTGAATATAGAAAAACAAATGAGCGAGTCGAAGTTAACCTTTATGATTTAGAGAGAGAGAATACTCAACACTTTGCGGGTGACTCGACAACAATCGATAAACACGATTTTCTGTTTTTTTATTGTACGCAAAAAACAGCAGCAATAATTTTGTATGTAGTTTAGATAGAATTACGCAAGTTGAAAAATTTGTCAAACCAACGAATATAAATACGATCTACTGTTTTTCTATTGTACGCGTGGAAATTAGCAAAAAATATTTAAAACACCGCAGCAATAGTTTTTATATAGTTTAGAAAAAATCATGAATAAGAATTACCTTGAAACGAGTATCAAGTATATCAAAAGTCGACTTATCACCACCGTCCGTTGACGAAAACAAACAAAGACTTGGATCTCCAACGACTGTCGCTGCTGCGCTGTGCCAGATATGTTGTTCGATCTCCTTCGCTCGTCCTCAGTCCTCACATTTACAAACACGACCGAATTTTACAACTGATATATGAAAGATACAGCAGCGCCTCTTTTCCCCTGTGTCGTCGTGACTGCCGCGAAGAAAACTCACAGTCGAATCAATTAATATTTCTTATCTTACTAAACAAATTCGAGGAAGAATTGTGTTTGTCCCACAGAACGCGAATATTGCGACTGCATGTCAGAAAAAACAGACAATATAGAATTGGGATTCCCCTGCTGAGCCCGAGAATCATGCGCATTAAAGTTATAACGACGTATGCTGATGCAGTGTCCGTCGCAAGGACTGCCGGTCAATTCAAAATTGCTTTCTTGACAGTCACTCGCACTTAATGTTCTGAATCTCCGAAAAATCTTTTTAGTATGTGGTGGTTGTAAATTAATTTTTTTTATTGTATATTTTGTTGTTATAGGATATTGTGTATTTAAGAGACCACTTTTGGAAAAAAATTGATTTTAATACATTTTTTCTACTGCTTTCATTAAATATTAATATACAACGTATAATTTTTAAAATTATAGCGTAGCATAAAACGATCTGAAAGCTGCTACATAAGATAATGAGGATTTTATTACCTGAAATGAAATTTTTTAATTATGATAAGTCATGCCATTTTTTTAATGAATGATACATTAATTAAGGATTGAATTTGTTGCAGGCAAACAGAATAACTACGTGCAGAAAATAATGTAAGTTATTGTTGCTGTCAATTACTAAGGATATGAAAATCACAAATTAATAGAGGAGTCTTCTGAAATGTTTGATTTCCTGGGAGTATGCATGAGCTAAAAATTGGAATTAATAATAGAGCCGATTCAAAGCTTATGCTCATGAGTATATACATAACTAAAGACAATATATAAGGTTCAAATTTGCCTTTCGAAACATGTTATCAACCATTTTTTGTCCTCGTAGATCGTGGCTTTTATGTATTTTTGATATTATATTTAAGCATATGATGATCTAGAAATTATAATGTAACCAAGTGAAATTATAATATTGAAGAATAATTATAGATTCTATTGAAAAATGAACCTTCTTAAAGTAAACAGATGTGTATACTGTATACTTGTATAATATCAACGCTACAATTACACTTTGAAATAAACCCTTGATTGAGCTACTGTTAGTACCTTTCTCTTTTGTATCTTCAATTATTTTCACAACCTGAATCATCAATTGATGAAATATCTAATATACAAATCAAAGTCACGTTGATAACACATACCTTACCAAAAATACAAGCTATATAGTGTAGCACTACGCATGATCTTCCTATGAAGACAATATATTTATTTTGAAGTGGCCACAGAAAACAGATTTTCATTACTTTTACTTGAACAGAAATCTGAGAGCTGAGGATTCTCGTAAACCATTTGTGATGTTCTTCAATTTCACTATTAATAACCATAGTAACATTGAACAATGAACCAGCAGAAAATACTTTCCAAACTGAATAACTGTTTCAAAATAACATGTTCACTACAAAAGCTTCATTTATTATGTAATATTAGAAATGGAGCAGCGCGTGCTATGCATGTGTACTGTAGCATACGGTGTTGAACACAAATTATTAATTCATAGTATATACCAATTTAGGTGTGAATGTTTGAGTGGTATCTATCCTCAAGCTTATTTCACTTACATAGAACAATTTATGAAAATATAATAAACAATTCAGGCTGATGTTATTGGTAGTTGTTCAATAGTTATGGTTATACTTAAAGATCAAGATAACATACCCTAGAAGTGTACAACTTGATTTATTAGAAATTCGACAGGAATCATTGATGTATGCGTGTATGAATTTTTAATTAGTTTTGGTTCAAAATCAATAAAGTTCATTGAAAATATGTATAAAACATGCCTTATTCATTAGACAACATAAGTTTGATGAATACGTTTTAATGAACAATGTTCCTTTCATTTTGCATGAGAGACTAGTACCATACCTCGTTAACTGACACTGCCTATTTTCCATTACTATTCTTCAAGAATTTGTGAATTGAATGAGTGAAACCCATTCACATGGCAATGTGTTATCTTTAATAATAATTAATATTATAAATTTCTAGTTTTTAAAATTATTTTTCTAGTAGACTTAATGTTTTTGGTTTTTTATCAAAGTCTTAACTAATAGTTCATTTTACATATAGATAAAAATAAAATCTCTCTTAAAAGGCTGTAGTTTGAATCTTTTATCATGATCATTATAGTTGCTCTTTTTTAAGGACATACTTACCCTTCATATCCAATCAGAAGTGGAAATGTTGCATTGATGTAATTTTTTATTTGCCCTGTCTCAACGTCAAAGCTGGAATATGTCAGTTTTTATGATTGTTCCTCAGATCATGATTGAATCAGTATATTTTCTAGCTTCAAAGGTATTCATGGTTTGATTAAAATTTAAGAAAAATTCAATCAAATTTATTTATTGAAATTCATATTATATATCATATTTACTTATTCTTTCATTCATGGAATGATTGTTAATCAAATGTATACATCGTTATTGTTATAATATGATTTTACTGATAGTGGCGGCTCTGTATGTCTTGAAAAAATCGGCGGAACCCATACAGCCCCAACAAGTTGAGGTTTATAACGAATTCCCAGTTCTCCGCAAACTTGTACCTAATGCCGGTAGAAGATAGAACGGCCAGTAAAATGATTAAAAAAAATCGTTTGAAGTCCATCTGAAATACGAATGATGTTTCTCGTTGAAAGGTCATATCAAAAGCAGCATAGAAATGCTTGATCGATGCATCAATAATGGCTAATAGTCGTTATTAGCAGCAAAATATTACATTACTAAATTTAACGATCATTTTCCAAGAACAAATCTTAAATTAAATGCAGCTGCAGGCGATCCATGGTGGATTATCGAGCGGAGATAAATTAAGAAGTGGTTTTTTTGAATTGCTATACTCACGAGAACGTTGAACAATTAAACAAATGGCTATGGAATTTGTATTTTGTATACGCGTGGAAAATGACTTACTACTTATATCACGTTTTCAATAAATAATACATTTCGGTCGGCACGAGCATAGATTATATAAAAAGTAGCATCAATAATTGCTATGTAGTTTACGAAAGAATTACGAATAAAAATTACCTTCAAAAAGTATTTCACTAGCATAAATCGCGGACTTATCGCATCACTGGTGGTCTCTGACCAAAACAAACAGAGCTCCGATCTCCAACGGCTGTCGCTGCTACACTGCGATCTCCTTCGTTCGTCCTCGCGAAATCTGTACAGACGAACACATACACAAGCGAATTTTACGACTGAACGATACACTGCGTCTGCAGCGCCTCTAAATTCTCGCGATGTATTTTCCCCGTGTAGGTACTGCGACTGTCGCGAAGAAAACTTACATTCAATACAAAGAAGAATTTGCGCGATCGAGCACTTGTGGCATAGCGCGCCGAAGGTCTTGCCTATATCGTTTGCGTTGGCGAGACGGCCGGCACGTTTGCGCGCCGAAACAAAGTTCAAAATTGCTCGTTTTCAACTGACTCACACTTGTAATTTTCAACCGTTGAACTGTATGGTAAAGGTAATAATTGATTTGAGAATGTTTTTAGAATAATTTTTATTTACGAGACTTTATGCATACAAGTGATTGATGATTTTCAGATGGAATTGAAAATTTCGTCAAATTGTAAAAAACATGAAAGTCAAGCCGAAGTCAACGTTTTTCACGGCGTGAGTGCCGCCAAGATAGGGGCACAGGCTATCATGCAGGCCGACTGACCGGCGTTACAAGCGAGAATCGCTGGCGACGCAACTACGGCCAAAATCGTGCCGAATATACCACCGGCCGCGGGGTAGCAGGCACTAACGGCTGAATTGCAGGCGGTGAGACACGCGGCGTATGATACCGGTCCGGCGTCGACGGTGGCGGGCTGCTGCAGCAGCAACAGCATCGCACCTATGAGTAGAGCCATGACGAGTGCTTTCTGCATGTCTGAATTCTGCAAACACACGAACGACGATCCGTTATGAAGATTGTAACGATAGGATGCGAATTTTCGAAACATTTATTGTTCTTCACTTCTTTTGTTCAAACGAATACTAGACTCGAAGGCGCACATTGTTTCGTGGCGCAGAGGATCAATTTACGACTATACCGAACTTGGCAATTATATCCCGCAAAAAAGTCTTATATCGAATGCAGCTACAATCTAAATTATTAAACGTTCATTTTTTATAATAAATCAATAAATACCTTATTGGAATAGATGAAGTAGGCGATGGAAATCAAGCAGGGCCCGATGCGAGTGTCGTGCGTGGAGTGAACTTGACTGTGTCGTGCGTGTTGCCGCGTCGGACTCGTAAGCGCAAATAAGAGTCGCCCGAGATTACGGTAGCCGGTACTTTTTACACGCGGCGCTGTTAACAAAGGACGCGGAAGGTTCGAACGACTTCGTAATATGGCACGACAGCGCGAAATTCGAACGACACGTAAACTTTGTAGTCGCTGCTGCGCTGCGATAGACGGCCGGGCTCGTCGTTGACATTGTATATGTATATATACATTTTTTACGTCTCGGATCATATATCGCAGCTCTACAGTTCGGCCATGATAATACATTCGAATGCTTGAAAATTTCTTCCGAATGAACTCGAGTCAAATTTTACTTTTCACGTTGCCATAAGTAAAAATATATATCTCTGTTATCATGATATCATAGAGCTAAGAAAAAATAAAAAAGTGTCTCGAATAAGGTAGAGGTACATTCTTTTGAATTGCTACTCGCGCGAACATTCGATACTTGAACGGATGGCTACGGATTGCTGTATACTTTGATCGATATGCATATTGAAAAATTTGTCAAACTGTTTTTCCATTGTACGCGTGGAAATTAACTCACTACTCTCATCAATAGAGCAAAAAATCGCAGCAATAATAATTGCTACGTAGTTGAGAAAAAACCATGAATAATAATTACCTAGAAAGAAGTATCAAATATACCAAAAGTTGACTTTATCACTACCGTCCCTTGACGCAGAATAAGACTTGGATCTCCTCGGCCGTTGCTGCTAAACTGCGGTATATGCTGTTCAATCTCCTTCGCGCGTCTTTACGAGTTCTACAGCGGAATACTTATAAAACAACTTTATACTTGATATCGCAACAGCGTTGAAAGACGCGTTATATGTCAGAAGACCACTGGATTATGTGATCCGTTTTTCAGCAAATTTGCGCGCCGAATCAACGTTAAATGAATGATAATGATATAGTAATGGATTTGAGAATGTTTTCAGAATAAATTTTTATTTAGGACTTCATTTATTTAAGATCATAAAAACTATTATGCATACAGATGATTGATGATTTTCAGATATAGAATTGAAAATTTCGTCGAGTTCGGTCAACACATTCAGGGTGTGGGTGCAAGCAATAGCGGGGCACAAATAGTTGCCATGCAGGTCCCTTGAGCGGCGTTACAAGCGAGAATGGCCGATGGAGCGAACAGGGCCAATATCGTGCCGAATATGCCACCGGCTAAGGCGTAGCATTTCATGGCAGCAAAATTGCACACGGTTTGACACGCGCCGTAAGCCAACGGTCCGGCACTGGCGGTATCGGGCTGCTGCAGCAGCAACGCCACACCGATAAGTACAGCTATGAGCGTATTCCTCTGCATGTTGTGGACTCTGCGAACACACGAACGACGATCCGTTACAAAGATTGTATCGAAATCATGCAATTTTCGAAAAGACACGTCAAAAACTTTTTTATTTGAAAGCTAGACTCGAACGCGCACAATTTACACTATTGAGCTTAGCAATCATATCCCGAAAAAAAAATTAATTCAGCCACAAGCAATAATCAATGTTTTACGTTATTTTTTGCAATAAAATAAACTTAGCAATTATTTCTCTTAAACAAATCTTAAATCAAAATCAGCTGCAAGCGATCAATGTTTAACGTTATTTTTTTGTAATACAAGAATAAATACCTTTGTTAGATTGAGCGGCTTGAGTGGATCGTATGCGTGTTGCCGCGTCGGACTCGGAAGCGCAAATAAAACTCACGAGATTTCGTCGCTGGTATACTTTGTACGCGCGGCGTTGTAACAAAGGACGCGGCACGAGAAACTGAGGCAGTCATATTCGCCAATCGCCTTCGGTCCAAATAAAATTTTCTGCGTTATAACATTAATAGGCCGTTCGAGTGGCGGCAATTCGAGCGACTTCGTATATGGTATAGTACGCCAGCGCGAAATTCGTGTAAACTTTGTAGCCGCTGCGATAGGCACGTCGTTGACATTGTATGTATACCATACATTTTTATATTGCGGATCATATATCGCAGCTCTATAAGGTTCGGTCATGCTAATACAGTCGAATGCTTGAAAATTTCCTCTCAATGAACTCAAGTCAAATTTTACTTCTACAATAATATAATAATAAATAAATATATTATATAATATAGTTTGAGCTTTTAAACATCAAATTTGCTGTTATGACATATCCAAGCTTTACCTGGAATACATCTCTCAATGCGCGAGACAGGTAAAGTACAGCACATAGACTCGTGTGCGAATAGACTTTCGATTTTTCTCACTGTTTTTTTAAATTAAAAAAATCGTGTGTACGTGCATACGATTTTTTATCATTTGAACGAAAACACGCGAAAACACGTGTGACATACTTCCGGGTTACTTTCGAGCAGTAGGATCTGACATCGTGACGTCACTATATGGCATGTCGACTCGACGATGAAGTCTGTTCAGGAGTGCAAGTGAAATTAGTGGAACTCTTGCTATACTCGTGCACAGTAAGGAATCAATAATATACAAAATTTGNCCCCCTCTGAAGCACCGATCCTTAAAGAACTATACTTGATTGTCGTGTTTTATTGTTTTAATCATAAAACATATTTGTCGCAGCAAAATCAATCATCAAAAATCATGCAATTAAATCAAAATCATGCAAAACTTCATGATATCCGATGTCTCTTTTTGCGTTGTGCGATGCATGTTTATGTTCAATGATATTGATGCACGCGGGCGCGACTCGACGTGTCTTCGAGAACGTATCGGGATAGGGCGCAGACGGCAGTGCCGCAACACGCATGTGATCCACACTGTCGAGTCATAATCTACGCAATGTTCAGTAGACGTTACGACGCCGCAGCGTAAACAAAGAAACATCGCATCAATTGCAACGGTACAGTGGGTGTCGTGAAATAAAATATCTTGAATTACAATTAACGACTGTGTGTATATCGTGCGATTGTGCTCAGAGCAATGACCACGACAGACGACGGATTACTCGAGATCGTGCAAGAAGCAGACGAGGATCCGTCGCTACACTCGGCTCTGGCCAGCGGCGGCAAAGAAAAGGTCGAATCGCTGATGAGAAACGGCGCAGATCCAAATGTAACCGACGAAAAGGAATCGACTCCTCTGCACATCATTTGTCAGAGAGAAGAATCTTTCGATGGCCAAAGTTTAGAATTGGCGGAGCTGTTTTTCAAAATTAACGACGAAAAACACCAGCTGGTAGAGATGAACGCCCGAAACGAAGCGGGTGATACGCCATTGCACTTGGCTCTGGTCGGCGGCAACAAGAAGATGGTTGAATTGCTGCTCAGACGAGGTGCTCATTCTAATCTGGCCAATGCAGAGGGCTCGACTCCTCTGCACGTCATTTGTAATAATTACGGCGACGACGACGACGACGACGACGGCATGATGGATCTGTTCTTTCGGATCAACGACGACATTCGGCAGACGGTACGGATCGACTCGCGGGACAAAAAGGGTAGCAGACCGTTGCACCTGGCTCTGGCTCGAGGCAACAAAAAGGCAACCGAATCGCTGCTGCGACGCGGCGCCCGTCCGAATTCGTCCAACGAGGACGGAGAGACTCCTCTGCACGTCATCTGCAAGAGAGAACGATACTTCGACGAGGGCTTGGCGGAGACGTTCTTCAAGATCAACGACGAGTTGAATCAGCCGGTGCGGATCGACGCGCGGGACAAGTCGGGCCGTACGCCCCTTCAGTGGGCCGTGACGAATCTCTCGCTGAAAACCGTGGACGCGCTCCTGGATCGTGGCGCCGATCTGTCGAGCTTCGTCTTCCCCACCGCGGCAGAATTCGACAAGGGATTCGAGGCGCAGCATTCCAATCACAGACTTCAATTCGATCTGAAGCTGATGTCCGGCACCATGAACGTCGTCGGACGCCTTCGGCAGAGAGGATACGAGCTGGCACGAAGCGACGCGCTGACGATCATGGACGCGTTGGCCAAGCACGGATTGCTCAAGAAGTCGGCGGATCTCGAGGAGCGTTGGTCGCGGGACACTCGCCAGAGCGAGGAGTTCGCGAGCGGCGTGAACGAGATAATGGCGAGTTTGAATCTGACGCTGCGCGACGTGGCGCGGAGCCTCTACGAGAAACTGGCGAGTTTATTCAGTCGGCCGTGGGCGTTGGATTCTTTGTTGGAGCTGACGGGCCGCTACCAATTGCCGATTCTCTGCTGCGAAATAATCATCGATTACGTAGACAACGAAGATTTGCGGCACATTTGCTTGGCTGACGAGGATCGAAGCTCGTGATGGTTCGCACGTTATTATAGACAAAGTTTTCGATTTGACAATTTTTCAACGATACAAAAAAGACTGTAGCAAGATGCGCGTATCCATCTATGTACGGATAAATGTGAAAAATAACGAATGTACACAAATCACATAAAAACCATCAATAACATTGAACTTCGATATGTCAGATGTAGAAACAATAATTGTAATAACGCTTTTAAATGGATGGCACTGTAATGGCTCTTCGCGTGAGCCTGTGTTTTCTATAGAGTGTAACAATTGAAGTAAATAAAATGAAAGTAACTCGACCGATTTTCAACGTCATTAATGAATTTTGATTTTCCTGTCGATGATCGATCGTGAAGTAAAAACTTTGCATGCGGGTAATCCATTTATATGACACCTTAGATTAAATGAAAAAATTCGACTCTTTTTAGCAGCAGCTAGCTAATCATTATAATTTCAGACTATAGTAAATGAACAAACTGTGGAATATATTCAAAAGCTTGCACGTTGTAATTTTGTACCTGTTCGCGCATAGTAGTAGCACATTACGAGCGAAGGTAAGTCTAAAGTTTCATCGTCCTTTAAATGAAAATATCCATACGACTTTTATTATTTTAACCAACACATACGGTACGCTTACAACCGCGAAACGCACTTAATAATTACTACTTTTCCATCCTCGACTTTTTTTTATAATGCGAAACTCGTGGCTTGCGACAAAAATCGTCCTCGTAGCAACATCTACTTTTTCAGATTTTCGTCAGTTAGATAATAGCAAGCATCGGTTAAACACAATTTAAATATTTCAAGCTTCGCCTCGTATACCGCGCGATATGCGTTTACGGCTCGGTAGTTACACGTTACGAAGCTAGCTGTTTTCGGGAAGAAATATAAATTTCTCGTACATCAGACTTCAGAGGCGATCGTGTGCCGTTTCCGAGTGCGCAGAACGATGTGGCAGCAAGACGTCCCTACCTTGCACATTCCAACGGACGATTTTCAAGATATCAAGTCTGGTCCGGATTCATTACAAATGAATTATGTAATAATTTCGAATACGTAGCGAAAAATCAAACTGATAAATGCATTTTATAGCTTCGAAAGTACGTATGTTCTATTGGGATTAATGAGGAATTCAATAAAATTCACGGTATTGAGTTTCTTCTAAAATTACATGCACTTATATTTATTAATTTATATTTGTATTCGCTCTCTTTTTGTTTAAAAACTGTGATCCTTTAAAATTAAGGAATCATTATCAAAATCGGTGGACTTTAAAATATTTATAGATTTCTTAGGTAGATACGTCCCGATAGTGTGACGCTTGATACAGCAAACATTTTTAAAATTAACATTTCAATGAACATTTATTACATTATTTCGTTTTTAATCAAAGGCTTACAAATTGAAAAATCAAAACTTATTATAATCTTAAAAAAAGAGAATAATTAAACGAAAAACATGCTTATAATGATAAAATGACTGTCGTGAATGTGTAAGTACTTTACTCTTGTTATTTACTCATATCGATGTCACACTCGAATATCGTCAAGAAGAATCAAAGTTTTTCTACATTCAGATAGAAAATCATCAACCATTTGAATGAATGGCAAACTTTGTGAAGATGACGAATCATCATCAATAAACAAATAAGAACAGAAAAAAACTCTACGAGCGAAAAGTGTTGAATTCATTGCGATAGACTATATAAGATTCCAACACGCGCTTGAGCAGGTCCCAAAAGCGGCGTTACAAGCTAGAACGGGTGTAGGAGCGAAGGCGGCAGGTATGGTTCCGAATACGAAGCCAGCTGCAGAGTAACAGGCCATCACACCAGCGGTGCAGCCAGCATGGCAGGCGTAATTCAGCCCAAAAGCGTCCGCTGTATTGGCCTGCAGCAGTAGCAACACCAGACTGACCAACAGAGCCGTGAACGTGTTTTTCTGCATTTTGAATTCTGCAAAAAACATGAATGACGACTCGTTTATTAAGTTATATCGAGATGGGATAGATTTCTAAAACTAGTACCAAGCTCTCATTCAAATAAACGCATCATTTCGCGACAGAAAAGATCATTTTTCACTACTTAACTTAGCCATTATTTCCCGAAAAGAAATGCAACTACACGCAATTATTGTGTGACTTTGTTATAATAAAAGAATAAATACCTTTGTTAGAATTATAGATGATACAACTGAGAGAAAACAAGCAGTAACTCGACTTTGTAATGCGGACTTGAGTGTCGCGTGCGTTGACACGGCTCGAGCTCGGAAACGCAAATAAAGGTCACGAGGGCGAGTGGCGACTACTCAGTCAGCCGGTGTACTTTGTATACACGCGGCGTTGTAACAAATGACGCAGCATGAGAAACTGAGTCAGTTATTCGCGTCCGAGTCAAATTTTCTGCGTTACAATTTATGATTATTGTTACAAATCTCTCGAGTGGCGGCGCCGAGATTTAATTTAGCTAATCGGGCCGGCTTCGAGTGCGCCAGCCCGAAATTCGAAAGATGCGTAAACTTTCTAGTCCCTCCATATACACATGTAGTTTTTACGTCCTTGTAGTTTTTATTAGAATTCATGATAAATTCAATAAAAGTAATGCCATTAAGTTTCTGATGGAAATCATAATTTATTTAAAGACTTTCTTCTGGTTCACAAAATGAGATCCCTACAATTCGTGGAATCATACTCAAACGGCGTGGACTTTAAATGTTTATAGTTTAGTTAGATGGATAAATCTTAATTGATATAACAAACATTTTCATAAATATTTTTTTAAATTATTGTTTAGAATCATACACAACGAGCAATTCACACCTGATTAACAATACGAAAGACAAAAGTATTCAAACGATGAACTCGCTGTGATAAATTATAAAAGCCGATCGCTATAGTTGAAACACAAAAAGTTTAGTCAACGTGGACGCAGACCGTCATGCACCGGGCGAACGCCGCGATCGTTGGTGCGGCGGCGACGATCGCGAGCCCGGGTACGGCGAGGCCGAGGCCCGTCGCAGCGGTGTAGCAGGCGACGCCGCAGAGGAGGCTGCAGCTAGCGTCGCACATGGTGGCGTCCGACCGTTGACAGAGCAAAGCCATCGCGAGCACGAGGGCCAGCAGTGCGTGTATATGCATGATGAATTCTGCGAACAAACGAGAAAACAAATCAGCGATTATAGCCATTAGCGCAAGATTTATGATTTTTTGCCGAATTTCGGTTAGAGCGAGTACTCGCTGGCTATGAATTTTATATATACTTTATACATCGTTTGAGTTGAAGAGTTGATCGAACGAATGTATGTACGCGATGCATTGTTTCTATGGTGTGGTAACGCGTAGAAAATTACCAATAACTTATTGATTATGATATATACTTCGATCTACTAACTAAAGCACGGAATATTTAGCAAATAGCTGCAACACTCACTGTGTAATAATTAAGAAAAGAATCATGAATAGGAATTACCTTGAAGTGTGAGTATCAAATTTCGAACTTATCACCACTGAGAGTTGACGCAGACAAACAAAGACTGAGATCTCCAACGGTCGTCGCTGCTATACAATGTGCGGAACGCTGTTCAATCTCTCCTTCGCTCGCCCTAAACAACCGAATACTTATATAATAATATCAGCTTTATAGGTGACGACCGAACGGATTACCGAAGCGGATTTTTATATACATGCGTTGCGGCGGACGCGAAGAAAACTAACTCACTAAATGAATTGCTCTTTTACTTAAAACAAATACAAACATAAGTACGCGATCGAGTTGAAATGATGCGAAATAATGTGCACGTTGTATGTACAAGTTTTAATTATCGAAACAATATATATGTTAAAAAAATAGCAGCGAAAGAATCGTCGTTCGTATTATGTATAAGCAGAACAACAAGCGTATACAGAGCAGCGGCATTCTCTCGCTCAGTTCGAATTATAGCCTCGTGCGAGCATTGCCAAAAGCCCAAAACTGCCCCGAGCCGGGGAACTGCGCAAAAATGATGTTGTACTTACTGTTCCTTTTCTCCTAGAATTGTTTTTGAACGCGTCATTTTTCAATTAAACTTGTTAGATTCATTTTGTACGAAATAATACAAAGTGATTTTGAGATTATTCATAGAATAAATTTTTATTCACAATGTACATTGAACATAATGATATACAGAATATTATGCAACGAAGTACAGCAATTATTTCTGTAGAAAAAGGTATACACCAAACTTGAATCGACGAATAATTGTGAATGAACAAATACGAATTACATAAAAGTAAGAAAAAAAATAAAAAAGAATCCGCACGAATATTGAGGATTGTGGATTTTACGCCGCAACTGCCACTCGTGGCATGCCACAAGACGCCATGCAAGTCGCGAACGCAGTGTTACAAGTTACGATGGCTGGAGAGAACGAAACTACTACAGTTCCGAACGTCAAACCAGCTGCAGCGTAACAGGCGGCCGCTAGGGCAGGGCAGTTGACTTGACACGAAAAGCAAACCCTCGGTACAGCGTTGGCGGTATTGGGCTGCTGCAGCAACAGCACCACAGCGACCAGTAGAGCCACGAGTGTATTTTTTTGCATGTTGAATTCTGCAAACACACGAATAATGTTTCGTTTTAGGGCGTGTCAAAATCAGAAATAGGAACGTATGATCGATGCAATTTTCGAAAAAAACACGCGCCTCGATCTCTTATTCAAACGAACACTCGACTCGAACGCGCACATTATTTCACATCATGAAAGATTGTTTTACACTGCTGAGCTTGTCAATTATTTCTCGAAAGAAAATCGTTAATAAAACGCGGCTACACGCGATCAATGTTTAACGTTATTTTTTATAATAAAAGAAAAAGAATAATTACCTGTGTTGGAATAGATTATTGAGATGAGAGAAATCAAGCAGGGCCTCGGCTATAAACGGACTTTAGTATCGAGCGTGTTGACGGTTCGAGCTCGGAAGCGCAAATGAATCTCAGATCGGCCGGTATGGGTACGCGGCTGTTGCAAGTGCAACAAAGGGCGGCTCGAGATAAAGGCAAGGCTGAACGCATGCGTGCGCACCAGCGCGAAATTTAAAGGATGTAATAAACTTTTAAACTGCGGTGCTGCACAAACGCGCGAGTACTGACAATGTCCTTCGTCACATATGATTTTTTTTCAATGAGTTTTTGGACTTTTCGAGATTTTTACACATTTTTCACGTAAAAATATCATAGTACAGTTATCGCTTTTTTAAAAAAACGATCGACTCATTATTTCTTACAGTTTTGATGGTAAATTTTAGTTTTATTAAAATAAATTAGAGATCCAAAGTAATGCACAATGAAATGGAAGCGCAGTGCAGTCCCGCGAGGACTTGGGTCTTGTCTTTTGCTTCCGAGTTCAAAGATGTATATATCTTTCTGCACCGGTATGAAGATACGAGAAATTCGCATGTATTAGGGGTGATTTCGCGATCTGCACAATCTCTACAATTCCATCGTCGCGTTTCCGCGTGAGAACTTAAAAAAAAACCTGCGGAAGCGTACCCGGTGGTATATGTATGACGCAGATGGCAGTGGCTCCACTCGCCGTCGCTGCCCGCCGCGAGTCGGTGTTCAGCTCAGTTACGACGCAGCCGCATCAATCAGAGCGTCCGTGCCCGACAGCAGCGGCTACAAAGTTTACGTATTTCGGATTTCGCGTTGGCGTACTTTATCACGAAGTCGTTCAAATCGCCGCCACTCGAACGACCTTATTATTGTTATTACAGTCCCTGTAGACAAGCGTAATACTCATATAATCAGCTTTAGGTGACGACCGAACGATACCGAGGCGCCTCTATCCTGTAGCGATACATTTTTTGGTCGCGAAGAAAACTCACGGACTGATCAGTTGATTTCTCGCTTACACAGATTCAAAAAAAAAGTACGCGATAGAGTTGAAATGATGCTTTGGCCATGGAAATAATGTGCACGCGTCGCACAAATTGTGAATATCGAAATATAGAGACTGAACGTTAAAATATATCAAAAGAGAGAATCGTGGTCCGTATGATGTATAAGCAGAATAACACTCGTGTACAGAGCGTCAGGATTTTTTTGCAGCAGTCCGAATTGTGCGTCGTACGATCGTTGCCAAAACTGCCCGGCCGTTTGCTGTTCTTTTTCACCCAAAAATACCTTTGAGAGCGTCATTCTTCAGTTAAATTTGTTAGATTCATTTTTTACGAAATAAATAGAAAGTGATTTTGAGATTATTCGTAGAATAAATTTTTATTCACAATTAATGTATATTGAACATTATGATACAGAATATTATGCAACGAAGTACAGCAATTGTTTTTGTAGAAAAAGGCATGCACCAAATGTGAATCAACGAATAATTTTGAATTATTAATCCATACTATGCAGAACATAAAAAAAGATAAAACAAAACCCGAAAAAAATAATTAACCCACCAAGCTCGTGAACTGTGACTCTTTGAGAATATGTCTCCTCGATATTTCCACCAGCATAGGTAGATATGCAGAATAAGCAGATCCCGTAAACGACGTGACATCTTGAGATGTCGAAAAGAGTGATGGTTCTAAACTTGAAAGCAGCTGCTACGTGGCAAGCGTAGTGCATAGTAGCGCAGTTAGACAGATGGTGGTAAGGAGTAATCGGTGACCTGATGTTATCGTCGGCCCAGTACACGGATGTATCTCGTTTGAGCTTGGAGGCGACCGTAATGTGTGTCTGCAGCAACAACGCCACAGTGACTAGTAGAACCACGAATAATGTTCTTTTCTGCATGTTGAATCCTGCGAAACTGCAATTATGTCACGTGTTAAGGTTGGTGTCAAAATCAGCATGGGTAACGTATACGATCACTTTTAAAATTAACACGAATTAATCTCTCGTTGACGATCGTACGCGCGCACACTGTTTCGCGTCACAAAAGATCAATTTATACGTAAATACGTATTAGGTCGCTAGAGTGGCGGGGCTGATTTCGGGCCACGGCTTTGTGTGCTCGTCAGCGCGAAATTTGAACGAAATGTAAACTTTTTAGTTGCAGTGCTGCGCAATAGGACGAGTACCGACATTGTCCCTCCGTATACAACTTTACGTCATGGATCGCATGTTTTTTTCCAATGAGTTTTCGGACTTTTCGAGATTTTCATAAATTTCTCACGTCAGGATTCCTTCGCATTAGTAGTTTTATTTTAATATTATTCAAGAAAAATAATTATTTTCCGTCACTTCATTGTTTCAACAAAATGACCTTTATGTTTCATGGTTTAAAAATTTCCTCAAAAAATGCATCACCTGGACGAGATAATAAAATATCAAAATACAATCTATCTAGTGCGGAGTTAACAAAAAGACTGGCACGAATTAGAATTCGGTTACATCTTTGTTCAAATCATATATAAAATGTGGTGCCGAATACACAGTCTCATAAACATATGTATCTTTAAATGATCTTTAAAAATATTACATTTAAAAATCAAAAAAAGGTTTAAATAATAATTATTAAGGATTATTGTAAGGAGGCGATAGCTGCATGGACGATTTTACCGAATAGACCATTTTTCGAGCAAATTAGAGTAAATGATCGTACAACATGAGAGATTTAATAATTTCAAGTACAGACTATGATTTGTTTTTGAAAATAGTCATGTGTTCGGAATAGTTTCTCAGAAAATAGCGTATATCTCATCAGTGAAATAATTACAAGTATTGATTCTTCTCTTGAAAATTGTAAATATATATGAAAACATACACGAATGTTCAAGTACAAATTTCAATTGAAAATGTGCCAAAATAATTGAGTTTATCTTGATATTAACCACATTTTCTGCCAAAAAAAAACCAACGTTGGAAATCATTTAATTATTCAATTAAAAACAACAAGTGTTTTTTACTTTTTATTTATTTATTTATTTTGATCGTAACAGTCATTGTAGCGAAGAGTTGGAGTAGCTGTTACAGGGTTACCAATGAAGCAATGACGATCCTTTACAAACATACGATCACGAGCTTTGACCGGGGGCCGCCAAGCAAATATTGCACAAGTCTTGGTTCGTCAAATTATCGATGATCATTTCGCAGCAGAGAATCGGCAGGCGGTAATGTATCAGCTCCAAGAAAGAATCCAGGGCCCAGTCCCGGAAAAATCTCCTGGACATTTTATCGCACAGATGCATAGCGCAAGCCTCTCTCGATTCCACGGGTAATTGTTTCCACCGTTGGAAGCTCTTCGCTGATGGCAGTATGAATCTGCAGAAGTCGGTGTTCGTGCACAGCTTCTCGGCCTCTCGGGGTCGCAACCGCATCAGATCGTAGAGCGACAAGTCCGCTTTCGTCATCACCTCTTTCACTTTGCTCGCGATCTCTTCGTCCTCGTACCAATTGGGTTCGAGATGTCCCGACTTCTCGAATAATCCACGCTTAGCGAAAAATTTCATGACGATCAGCGCGTCGCTTTGGCACAACTCGCGTCCCCTTTTCTCTAGGACATCGACGACTGCCAGGGCTCTGGACACCAGATTATACTTGAATTCATATTTTAGCTCGTACCCCATTTTATGGAACTGGTCGAAGACCTTCTCGGTGGGAAAAGCAAAGCCAGACCGATCAGCGCCACGATCCAACAGTTCATCGACAATATGCGGAAAAAGTTTTGCCACAGCATAATGCAGAGGGGTCCGACCCCACTTGTCCCGGGCGTCGACCTCCACCGACTGACTCAACTCGTCGTTGACCACGAAGAATAGCTTCATTAAGCCAATACGATCGCAGCTCCCCATGCAAGCTACGTGCAGAGGAGTGAATGATATACGCGGAATGGACAATTTTGGGTTGGCGCCTCTTCTCAGCAACGATTCGACTTTCTTCTTTCTTCCATGGTACATAGCCAAGATCAGCGGCGTCACACCCACCTTGTCCCGGGCGTCAATGTGCACCGACAGATTCAATTCGTCGACGATCCAAAAGAATCGCCTCAGCGGGTCATCGCTCAAATTCTGGCTTACGAAGTGCAGAGGGGTCGATCCCTCGAGATTGGTCGAGTTCGGATCTGCGCCTCTGCTCAACAGCAAAGCAGCCACCTCAAAATGGTATGGCTTGGCGTGTTCCAGAGCCAAGTGCAGTGGCGAGTTGCCCGTTTTTGGCACGGGACACGCATTGGGATCTACCCGGCCGAGATCGAGAAATGTCTCGACGACGTCGTCGCAGCCGTACCGACAGGCTATGTGAAAATGCGTCACGCCATCCTCGTCGACGTAGTTCACGTCGAATCTGTTAAAAATCTGGAATAGGTCGTGCATATCGTAGGCCGCGCCGCGATAGCGTCGAGCCGCTCGATGCACCACAGTGGTACGACGCAGCAGCGGCTTGCCGTCTTCGCCGACTTTGGGTTCGTCCCTGTAGCCGGTGCGAGCAAAGAATCCGATCAATTCACTTCTTTCCAAATTGTCCAGCAGAATATCTTTGCCCGTATATATAGTGTTTAGCAGACTCTCGATGTCTCCTTCGCGAAAGATGTCTCGGTGATTTGGGACTGCGTCAATCCAATGACGGACAAGAGGATGAATTTGACGCATAAATTCATGTCGCTCGCCTTCGATCTGCAAATTGAATCTTTCTCGCAATCCCTTGAATGATTCTATTCGATCCATTCTGCGCACTCACATACACGACTCACAATCACTTGTAATAATTTATGATACTAATTTTGCTTCCTCATAGAGGAAGCTTTGTGATAGGCGTCAAAATCAACTTTTGATATAGAAGTCATAGGACAATTTCGGATACATATTCAGA
>CACVKI010144396.1:162-85356 GCA_902732785.1 Trichogramma evanescens
CCATTTGCGGGGGTCCAGGCCGCTGGGCACCCAAAAAAAAATTTCAACTTTTTTTGTTAACGAAACGGCATTTTATTTTGGGATTTGACCATATACATATATCATGTAAATGTCATTAACATGAAAATACCATTGGGCGTTTCATAATTTGGTGACACAAAGGTGATTAATCTTCACACTAATGTGCGCTGGCCACAACATATTATTCATGTATAATATTTATGAATTCATTATATCGATATTTTTGTGGCCAACGAAACTCTCACGTCGCGTGAAAAGTTTCTTTTGCGGAAAAGAAATGTAAACAAACCAAAAGTGGTGAATTTATGGGCTTCCGGAGTGTCGTGAATTTTTACTTAAATGTGAGATTCAAGATTCAATGCCTCACATTCACGCGGATAACCGCATTTCAATAGATACCGTGGGTACGTCGTGAGCGGCCACTAATTTTTTTTTTTTTTTTTTTCAACGATCACCCCCGTGTGCGTGTGCGACTTTCTTGCAACCGACAACAATAATTGAATATATACCACCGCTCGTAAAAAGTCTCGAACGAACGCAGCCCAAATTCGACAGAATAATGAGTAACTTCGTCTCGCGCGCGAGCGCACGCACCGGCCGGCTTCGGATCCGCGCGACGTGCGTTGCACATTGCAAGGAGAAACACTTGAACTCCGAAGCCGGCAGTCCGCCCGCCTCCTCCTTCTGAAACGAAACCAAGCCGAGGAAGGAAGAAGTAAGGAATCGTTTCGAACAAGTGGCGGCGGCGGCGGCCCGATCGGAGACCACCCCGATGCCGCCGCCACAGGTTCTTTACATACATACACACACTTGTATACAATCGAAAGGATTTGTCGCCCGCGCAGAGGTGAAAGTGAATCGATATACAAAACGAGCTTACGATACGCGCGCGAGTTGGTGCGTGTGGTTCACTTTCTGTTGTCCTCGCACGCGGAACAAGACGCTGACGCTGGCGCGCGCGTGTCGATATGAATGCCGAGCGATCCACCCGTCTCGTTTAGCGAGCTATTGTATCGCACGAAAATACGACACCTTATATTCATACGTATAGAGATAGACGTGAGCGAGCCAACCGCAAAGGCAGCGCACACACATACAAATGGGCGCGCATCGGACTAGACTAATACGCGGTTCTTTCGTCTATTATCTCAGTGCGGCATTGCGTGGCTCTGCGCGCCGCGGCACACGCACATACACATATACACCACAACAGGCGCAGTTAAGTCGTCGCGCGGCTTTTGATCTTCTCGATCCAATACAATACATATAGTTGAGTAGTAGAGCGCGTTTTGTTGAGTACAAACGATCTACGGTGATTTATTGCGCTCCGGTATTATATGATGCACATACAGGCCGCAGTATATACTTTACGCTGTGTCCTCGTTGACGCGAACGAGACACCTGTATAAATGAGGGCTACATCATTTTAATATCTGACTCGCTGATGATAATGTTACCACGAAGATAGGTGCATCGATTGTCGTTTGTCCTCTTTTTTGCGCCAACAATGATCTTCTGCAGTTTCTTCTTCTTTTTTTTTTTGGGGTAGACAGTTACGGGACTCAATACTTACTGTACAGTAAATCGAGTCAGGATGATCGATTTATTGATAACAGTAAATAAGTTAATAAGAATAAGCTTATTACGCTAGACATAATTTAAACATAGGTTAGTCGTAACTAATGCTTTATGCACGAGATTTTGGTCTAACAGGTCTTCGACCTGTCACATTCCGATAAAAAACATCGGGTGAAAAAAGATTTTGCAATTGATTACGGTTGACTTCAAAGTTCCTGCGTGCAGTCCTTATATCGAAGGCAAACATATATCTTGCCTTATAAAACCTTATCGGATTCTTGATGACAAATAATCTTATCGAGTGTCAGAATCGCCGCACCCCTCGGAATGCGTGCCCTTTCGAATTACTGACATACATTTTTGTATTGTACATCTTTATTCTTTCCTCGGGAAGGATCTAAGCTAAAAATAATGTTTATTTTATTAATCTTTCATTCAATAATGTTAATTTTCTATACAAGTATGACTATATCATATGATCATAAAAAAAGTACAAAGAATTTAGTTTAGTTCAAAACGACCAGTAGCGATGCCAACAGTGATTTGCGTAACAAAAAATAACACTTTCGATTTTCTTACAAAATCATATTCACATTCACAAATGTATGCACTCGATGCATTCGTGAAAAATATTTTTTTAAGCCGCACGGTCATATACGTGCACGCGCTCGCGCGTGCGATTGCTCGAGGCGAGGGGTAGTGCGTGTGCGCGCGCTCGCGGTCTTTTTATGGATTGTTTAGCGCAAATTACGTCCGAGGCTAATTTACGCGCCGGCCACAGGCGTAAATCTTTCTGCGTTTAAAAGGGCCTCTGAATGGGATAAAGGCTTGAGGCCGTAGAAAACGAATTGCTGCCACGGCTTCTGCGGCAGTCCATACCTTTGTAGCTTCGATTGGTATCTATGGCTCTTTTTTTTTACTGTTTCGGCCTTTGAAAACTCGTTTTTTAGTTGATTACTGATCCGTTCATTGATTTGGATGCATTTCGCTAAGGTACACCTTGGCGTTTTGCTTAAAAGTTTTAGGTGACTTAAATGTTCAATAAAAAAAAATGTTTAACTGTTTACCGATTACTATTGAAAAATATATATAATTGTATAAACTTGAGCAATGAGTCGAAATCGGTTTTCTTAAAATTTTGAAATTAAGGAAAATTCATTCATTTTTCTACCTGGTTTCCCCAAGTGGTTGTGATTGAAAAATGTTAAATCGTGATTTGTTTTATTAGTATTAGATATTGATGAAATATTTCAAGCTGTTCATCTTTGCTAGTTGAATTATTCTATTGTATCAAAGAAGTTACGTATTTATGCTACCGGTTGAAAATGGAACTACTTTTCTAATGATAAGTTGAAATTCACTTTCATATTGTAAGTCAATAATATAGTGCTCTACTTTTTCGATGATCCTAGAATTTAATTTATCATCCTTTTACGTCCTGTCTCTATAATGATATTTGAATTTAAGGTATGACTGACACTCTTGTAAAAACTGATAAGTAATAGATATCTTAAACATTTTTAAATTAAATATTGCTATTCGCTTTGAATTTTCTGTAAAATGGACCAGAGAGATTTTCAAAAAAAAATTTACTTTTACCGAGTTTTTTTCAAATATTAATTCGAAGTTTAAAAAAATTGATGAAATTTCATTTTATCACAACGGAGCAGCAAAAAAAGTCAAAAGAAGAGGTACCTACGTCACGCGGGGTTCCCAGGCGGTCACCCATCCAAGTACTAACCGCGCTCAACTTTGTTTATATTCGGTGATCGGACGAGAACCGTAGCTTTCAAAGTGATTTGAACGTAGACATCAAAGGCAGAATTGTCGAACAACAAAGATTTTCGGAGTAAATTATAATTTCTAGCCAATTATTAATAATTAAATTTGATGCATTATATAAATTGGAGCAATCACCATCATACAATCATAAAGTAAATCATTATTGGGAGCTAATTTTAGTAAACGATTACGAAGATTTTTTTCTTCGTCTAAGAAAAAGCTAGTACAATGTAAGTCGTACAATTAGTGTTCTTAAACAACGTTAAATAAATAATTTTAAGATAAATTTTTTAATGCATCATAAAGAAGATTCAATTACTGCAAATAGATATAACAATGAATCGGGAAAGTCAGTTAAAGTTGATTCACTGTTTTGTAAATAAGGAACGCCCAGAAAACTACTAAACGTCTCGGGGTGATATGGATGAAACTTGAGGTAGCAGATAATACTGGAATACTGAATGTAATTAAAAAACTCAGTGTTAAGCAAGTCTTCAACATAAAACCAATCGTTCAGCAAAATCGATTAATAAAACTTTAAAATTTTTTGAAAAACACAATGCAAAACATCATGATAAATTTTGTACCGACAATGTATAAAGCTAATTGTTCATCATTATTAATAACTCCTTGTCGAGATAATTCGAAAAACAACTATCGATCCCAAACAATCGGTTCAAAATCAATCTATTTTTTTCGTAGCAATATTGAAATCAATATTTAGAATAGTCATTGGTATAAATGTACATTTAGTTTTTGTAAATAATACGAGTTCAACACGCCATTACTATATCTTCAGCTCATAATCCACGAGCTATGAAATAAAATTTATCAAACTACACTGCAATCATTTTGAATATAAAAATGAAGCGAGCCGTGTTTATTTGCAGCATAATTATTTTTACTAAATATTTACTCGTTATAAAAGCTCGAAAACATATGATCTTGTACAGTACTCCTGCATTAAAATGTGGAAAAGGATTATCCCACATAATAGTTAAGTAATAATCTGCACAAATACAACAAACATACAGTTTTTAATATATTTAAAAAACTATAGTTTTTGTTATGCTTTAATAAATACTGTTCTAAACAGAAAATTCTTCTTGAAAAATGTTATCACTCTCCAAAAGCCGGCAAGAAGGATGTTATCTTGTTTGGCGAGTGGGAAAGCTGTGAAATAATCCCATATAGTAATAGTTATTTACCTTCACTAATTTTTAATTCGATTGGAATAAATGAAACACTTCAATTCGATAAATACCGACGATTTGTGACTTTGATGAAATTAAATCAAACTATACTAGATAGAAAAATATACCCAGTAGATATTGTTTCTGTGAGCACCAATTCAGAACATGAATTGTGGAGTTTTCTCTCGGACTTCCGAAACTCTATTTTTTGGAATAGCCAGGCATCGCTTTTCATTGCCGATAAAAATTTTGGAAAAACGTGTTCAGTCGCAAAACCCATACTGCATATAGCTTGGAAATTTAAGATGTTAAATGCATTTTATCTTTGTAGAACTTCCAATGGCCATATTATAATGTATGCTTATAATCCATACGCTCCAATCAAATCTAAATTTTGGACATTGAACAAAGTATCATCATCAAAGAGCGAAAGGTGGACTTTATTTTCACATACAATAAAAAATGATTTACTTCCTCAAGGTAAATATTTTACCATTTTTAAGAATTTACGTTATAGCTATCTATATTACAGCTTGAATTATTCTTCTACAATTGTTTCACTTATGTATATATGCTGAATGATATTCTTATTTAATATTCTTAAAATACATGCACAAAACCTTTATAAAAACCTCAAACTTGTTCAAAAAGCCGAATGAATCAGCCAATTTTTGGATAGCCTTATGAAACAACTTCGTGAAATTGTCAATTCCTAGAAAATACAATACATTAATAGAAAAAGTAATACGTCCGCAGAATATAAACATGAGTTTGTGTAACCTAATTAATGAACTGATAAAAAAGAGCTAAAATTAATAAACTTTTTTACATAATATTACATTTTTTTAAATTTATTATTTTCAGACAAAAAAGAATTTGAGACATGTTATTTTGACCGATCACGAGATTTATCTGGCTTCAAACTAACTCTGAGTGCTGAAGTTGTAGATAAACCACTGAATCCAAAAATCATATCAGATACCGAACGTGATGTAATTAATGAGGAAATTTCTTTTGGGATCATTAACATAGCGTTGCAAAATATCAAAGCTATTTATACTTTGAAAATTTACCCTTATATATCTCCGGCTGATGTATATGGAAATCCCCAAGGTTCTTGCATAGATATCATTTCAGGGAAAATCGACTTCTCCGCTCGACCAAGGTTAATCGATGAACATTGGGCAATGCAAAGTCATTTTCTGAAAGATAATTTTGCATACATTGTTTCTCGTAAGGATGCAATTGGCAGTATGAAAAAAATTATAAAAAATTTTGATGCCGAATCTTTCGTGTTAGCATTCATGATATTCATGATATTTGTAACTTTATTGCAAAAAGTTTTTAAGTTATCATGGACTAGCTCTTTTTTTGAAGTAATCCGTCTGTTCACGAATTCGTTAGAAAAAGGCGTTTTCAAGAAAGCTAATTATATGTCAGAAAGAATATTGATTATGACGTTAATAATACTCACATCTTGTTTGGCTACATATTTTTTTACTCTGCTGAGTGCGTTCAGTACAATAACTTTGTCAAAATCGAATTTTGAGACTATAAGTGATTTGCGAAATTCAGATTATACGATTTACACTCTTAGTTACCTTCAACGACGTTTGCAAAAAGAAACTAGAAAAAAGATTCATCAGTTTAACAATATAACTTCGTGTATAAAACAACTTTATAATAATGAACGTGTTGTATGTGTTGGAAATTCGCTTCAGCTCAATCTTTTTAACGTCAAAGAAAATAAAAATATTCACATATCTAGGATGGTTGCAATGCAATACGACGGCTATCATTTTTCACCAGACATGCCGTTATTGCCGAGATTCAATTGGATTTTTCAACAAATGTTTGATACTGGTATCACTATACAATTTGTCCCGCGTTTAAGAAAGCCTAGAAATCGTTACGATTTAGGTAACTGCGGTACAAAGGGAAGCGAAGTGGAGCTCGCAAATATTGTTTTGTTTAATGGTTGTGGAATTGCATTATTGATATTTCTATCGGAATTATTTAGGAAATGTATATGGTACTTCAATAAAAATACTAACGAGTAATTCACTTTTCATTTGTTATTTTATTAATTAAAAATAACTATGGACTTGAATTTTGGATAAACTTGAATGGCGCATAAATATTTCAAACGCATCATTGATTTTTTACAATAATCGATTACCTTTTAACTTTGTGACATTTTTCGAAAATCGAGATATTGAACATCTGATCAAATGTACATTTTGTATTCAAATATGTATGATAATCTTTGACAAGATAATTGAAAGAACAACTATCGATCATATACAGTGGCGGGTTATGGAGCACTTCAAACACGCCATGGCGTAGGGGTGGAAAATTTTTGAATAAACATTAAAATAACGAGCAAAAACCCTATTTTCATAGGATGAAAATCCACGTTTTTTGGTATAATATTAATGATAGCTTTTTAAATATTTATCTATGATTAATATTCAAAAAGTTCATTCGATTTTACATTAAAAACCATGTTTTCATACTTTTTTAACACTCGTAAAATGTACAATCACGCATCAAAGAAGTTGGCTAAAAATGAGCTATAAAAATAATTTAAATTAAATCAAAAACCTAAAATCGATTGGTGGCATGAGCAAACTGTGCAAACGGGTTGTACAAACTTTTTTTTGGTATATAGATCATTTTTCTTTCTGGTCCGGGACAAAAAAAATGTATTTTTTAGTTCCAGTCCAATATACAAGCATGAGAATCTATTTACTCGACAATTTTGAGTGATTTCGATTTTATCTATCGGGGGTTTCTTTGGCAGTACTTGGTTCTTTTAGATGGCCAAAAAATTCCTCGAAAGAATCGTCACTAACAAGGAGAGCTTTTCAGGTCCGAGTCACAGATATTTACCAAAATTTTTTGGGGGTCCTCTGGTACTCAATACTAAAGCTCCCTTTCATTGCTTGATCTCATGGGCCTTAGGGCCCATTTTTTAGAGGATTTTCCTTATTATAAAAAAATCTTTGTTATTTTCTATGCCGATATAGAAGTACTTAAACGAAAAAATGCAACGATCAAAAGCTTTAAAATTTTTAAAAGAATCTGCTTGAATTTTTTCAGAATTTTTGGGACCATCTATCACTTAATTCAAGAAGCTCAAATTTGACGCTTTTTTAATAGATTTTAAGACTTCTTAAAGAGAGTGGTAGATGGTCCCAAAAATTCAAGCAGATTCTTTTAAAAATTTTAAAGCTTTTGATCGTTGCATTTTTTCGTTTAAGTACTTCTATATCGATTAGAAAATAACAACGATTTTTTTATAATGTGGAAAATCCTCTACAAAATGGGCGCTACCATGAGATCAAACTAAGCACAGGGAGCTTCAGTATTGGGTACCAGGAGACCGCAAAAAAATTTTGGAGCAAATCCATGACCCGGACCTGAAAAGCTCTCCTTGTAAGTTAAAATTTTAAATTGGTTCAAATTTTGTAAGGACAATCGATAAACAGATAAATCAGTATCTGAATTGTAAATAATTTAATCATTAACGATTTAGATATAGTCCATCGACACACTGTTCATGTTTAAAGTAAAAACAAATTAGATTGAATTTTGTCTTCCTCGAGTCTTAATACTAGATCTCTTAATCCCGATGAGTCTTAATACCAGAAGATAAATTTTACTTATTCAATTTCGTGGCTTTAAATCGAAGGATTTATTGTTCAATTTAGGCATCAAAATGGATAAAAGTAAAAATAAATCCGAGGAAGTTGCCTCGATAGATAATTCAAGTAAACACGACATTATTATTTCAGACGACAAAGAACACGTTTGTAATATTTGCCAGAAGGCATTTAACCTCGAATCAAGCATGATAATACACCGAGACACAATTCACAATGAACGAAAAGATTACTCATGCAACAAGTGCGAAAAAAAATTCGAGTTCCGAAGTCATTTGAGTAGACACCAAATATCAGAGCACAAAAGCGACAAAGATTTGGCATGCGACCAGTGCGAAAAAAAATTTGTGAAAAAATCGAGTTTGTTCACACACCAAAAATTAGTACACAAAGATCGCGAAGATTTCACGTGTCACAAGTGCGAGAGAAAATTTGAAAATAAATCGACTTTACTCAAGCATAAAAAAATATTCCATGAAGTTTTCAAAGATCACTTATGTGAAAAATGCGCCAAGAGATTTGGAAATAAACAGAGTTTGCTCGTGCATTTAAAGACAGAACACGATAAGTATGGAAAAAAATTTGGACAAAAAAGTCAATTACTCTGCCACCAAAGAACAATACAAGATGTTAAGAAAAATTACGCATGCGAAAAGTGCGAAAATAAATTTGGATGCAAATCGACTTTGCTTCGCCACCAAAGCACAGTCCATGAAGGACGCAAAGATTACGCATGCAATGAGTGCGAGAAAAAATTTGGACAACGAGGCAATTTAATGAGACACCAAAAAATAGCCCACAAAGGTCGCAAAGATTACGAATGCGATAAATGCGAGAAAAAATTTGGACGTAAGTTGCATTTGCTCAGACACCAAAATACGCTCCACGAGGATCGCAAAGATTACGCATGTAACAATTGCAGGAAAAAATTTCGAAGAAAAGAACATCTGCTCTACCACCAAAGGGCAATTCACGAAGGTTGCAAAGATTACGCATGCGACAAATGCGAAAAGAAATTTGGGGTTCGAAGCAATTTGATCATGCACCAAAGGGTAATTCACGAAGGTCGCAAAGATTACGCATGTCACAATTGCAGGAAAGAATTTACAAGTAAAGGAGGTTTACTCTACCACCAAAGGACCATTCACGAAGGTCGCAAAGATTACGCATGCGACAAATGCGAAAAGAAATTTGGGGTTCGAAGCAATTTGATCATGCACCAAAAGATAGTCCATCAAGGTTGCAAAGATTACGCATGTGACAAGTGCGAGAAAAAATTTGGATATAGATCAGATTTATTGAAGCACCAAAGGACAGTACATGACGGTCGGAAAGATTTCGCATGTGACAAATGCGATAAAAATTTTGGGAATGAATACACTTTGATCAGACATAAAAAAATAGTACACGAAGGTAGTAAAGATTATGCATGTGACCAATGCGAGAAAAAATTTGGACAAAAACCGCATTTGCTCATACACCAAAAAGTAGTTCATGACGGTCGCAAAGATTACGCATGTGACAAGTGCGAGAAAAAATTTGGATATAGATCAGATTTATTGAAGCACCAAAGGACAGTACATGAAGGTCGAAAAGACTTCGCTTGCGACAAGTGCGAGAAGAAATTCGGACACATAAAAAACTTGATAAGGCACCAAAATACAATCCACGAAGGTCGCAAAGACTTCGCATGCGACAAGTGCGAGAAGAAATTTGGACAAAAATCACATTTGTTCTTCCACCAAAAACCATGCATGAGGGACGTCAAGATTACTCTTGAGATAAGAAATTTGGAGCACGAAGCAATTTGATTAGACAACAAAAGACAATCCACGAAGATCGCAGAGATTATGCTTGAGCAGCAATGTACTTTGATCAGACACCAAAATATAGTTAAATAAATGCAAGTACAGACAAATGCGAGAAGAAATTCAGACAGAAATCGAGTTTGCACTTCCAACAAAGGACAGTCCATAAAGATCATTAAGATTTTGCCCACGAACACAATAAAACAGTCCTTGAAAAAAGATTTTGTGAATAATTCATTGTTCATACGGATGTGTGAAACTTATTGCAATCATATCCTCTAAATAGTTTCTCAGAGAATAGTTAACACTTCATTAATGAAACAATAAAAAGAGCTGAACTTTTTTTGTAAAAATACATATTAATACTCATGTAGTTATTTTTCTAAATCTGATCTAAATCAATCTGATGGCAGATTGATTATTTCTGCTGAGATAGAGACGCGATCGGTAATAACACACGTTCTAACCGAAATAAACAACTTGTATATCATTTCATATTTTAATTCAACCTAAAGAATGTTTTCTAGATTAGTAATGACTGTCCTAATTACTTTCGAATTACTTGAGCGGGTAATGAAACTTTGCGTGATGGGCGATACTTTTCTAATCCGCCACTATTCATATGGTCTAGCTTCAAAATTAATATTTTTTACTAACAAAAACAAAATCTATTTAACAGATTATCGATGCAGACACACATTGACACGCAAAAAAGAAGTCTCAAAGCCCATATTGATATAGCTCATCGCTCGCGCATAATGACCGGATAAATGTTTGTTTAATTTTGTAAAAACCCTGATACCATCCAGTGTAAATGTTTATAAGACTAATGTAACAAATTTTATTTTTTATATAAATAATTCTTCCCGTGCAATGATACTTGATGGAGTACTTAAAGATAAAATATCATCATAGCTAAGATAATTGAAAAAAAATAATTTTTAGTCGAATAAGAATCATATCATCGATAAATTGTCAAATAAATGAATTAGGATTTTGCATGAAATAAAAACTACCTGCAGGTAGCACAGTAGAAAGTCCCACCCAATTTCATATCTCTGATCATAAAAATTTATAATCAGTGTTGACAGAACAAAATGAAGGAATTACATCATCAATCTCCTGGACCGAAGCGGATTGTAAAAGAGCTAGTATTAATTATTAAGTCTTTAGTATTTATTAAAAATACATTTGAAATAAAAAATTATCGTAAATAACTATTTTTTAACTCATAATAGTAAAGCTTCATTGACATATAGGATGTATGAATGATTTATGATAAAATTTAATTACTCTAGTAGAACGTCATACGAATATTTTAGCATCCAAAAAAAATTTTGCGATGATTAACATGGTAAAAATAATTGATACTTTTCATTTAACAAAAAAAATCTCTTTTTTTCATTAATGTACAACTCTACAGGATACTCCTTGGAAATGTAAAATTCCGAGCATATGATTTTTAATCCATGTTACAAAATTATTTTTTAAGTTTATTTTCTTATTAATCATTCTGTAATAAAAGACTCGCTGTTCATCGACAAAAAAGATGTACATATTACGTACGCAATATATCTATATATAGTACAGTATGCAGACACCATATATATAGTTATATTTGATAATAGAAACTCACGCGGCCAACGTCTTAACAATCGACATAATTCTGGCTTCTGCTGTTCAAAAGTAGTGCCGGAAAATGGCTTTCCGCGTTTTAAAAGCCTATAACTCCTTAACAAAAGTTGTGACAAATCATAAATTTACAGTCTATGGTGAATACAAATTATTTAATTTGGTGGTTATATAATGACAAATCGTAATGAAGACGAAATTTCATACGATACGTGCATATAACCTCAATCTCAGATCTGAAATAATATAATAAACATTATTTTATTTTTGTATTAAGAATTTAATAAATGTTCTTAATGACTTTTAGGCACATCATCTAATGTGAGTAAAGGATGTCTCGACGCCCTAGCTGTAAACTTACCTATCACCAGCATTGCTCGTTCTGCATCATTTTTTACTAAATGTCAGTAAATGAAAGGTTTATATGATTTCAACACCATTTAATTTGACAATTGTTTAAAAACTATTGTTATTTTTCTTAGATTCTGCTGAAGCCTTATGGAAATCTGTGACAAGTGTCAGTAATGCAGGTAAACAAAGAGGTCGAGCTAGGCAAACTCGGGGTTTGCAAAGAAATTTAAACAGAGGACAGTACATCGGTGTTGGCAAAATTAATATGTTATGGCCTGGTTTAACTGGTCCAATCATGCGTGGTACAAATGTTGTTAAACAGCAAAGGTTACCAGATGATCCAGACAGGGAAAGTAAACTTTACAAAATAAGGGATTCGACAACAAGAGGCAAGAAAGCCAGAACTCATCCTCTGGAAAGAGGTTGGTCTGGTGCCAAAATAGGTGGTAGAAGTCTTGGACCACCAGATCCTGTAAACGATGGTACTTACATTTTCTAAATTTTAAAAAATTTGGATTATTTTTCATTAATTTTATAACATTGTATTTTATGTTTAGAAACATTTGAAGGATTTGATTCAAGAGTAATTGAACATAAAATTGTCAATCATATGACTGGTAATTTAGGACGTAAACGAGGTTACAGTTCATTAGTAGTTGTAGGTAATGGCAAAGGATTATTTGGATTTGCACTGGGTAGAGCTCCAGATGCAAAAGGTGCATTGAGATTAGGAAGAAATAGGGCTGGTATGAAATTGATGTATGTTCCTCTATACAAAGATCATACAGGTAAATATGTTTAAAATAGATTATTTTGTTTCATATATAGAGCCTAAATTTAATTTTTTTTTCAACAGTTTTCCATGACTTCTATGCTCGATTTGGTAATACAAAAGTATTTGTATCTAAAAAACCCGAGGGTTATGGATTCTCAGGTCATAGGGCCATAAAATGTGCATGCGATGTTATTGGAATCAAAGATCTACATGCTGAAGTAGAAGGGGCTAATCGTTATTTACATATAATTAAAGCTTTCTTCATTGGATTATTAAAACAGGTATGGCTACCAGATTTTGTTATTATAGTTAAATTAAAAGAAAATTTTTTTTATTAACAAAAAATAATATTTTCTTTTTATAATAGAAAACGCATCAACAGCTCGCAGAAGAAAAAAGATTACATTTGGTTGAATTTAAGAAAGAGAATTTAAATTATCCAGAAGTAGTTGCAAGTCCGGCAACAGTTAGAAAATCTAAAGAAGTACCGTCTACTGAAACGCTTGATTTTGTACAATACGTGTTAGGAGGAAAAGTAATTTTGCAGAAGCCAGATCACCCTCCGTTCTATCATAAATACAGATCTTATAAATTGAGAAGAACTAAAGATGAAATCATAAGAAATCATGATAAAGTCAGAATTAGATTGCTTGCTGAGCATGGAGAGTTTAAAAGTCACCTTACTGATCGTTTCCCAGAAGCAAAACCATTCAAATGGAGTTATAAGATAAAGAGGGAAGCTGAAAGACTAAAGGCAGCAGAAGAAGAGGTGTATTAGTGTAAAAATTGTAAAAAATACATGTTTTTGTTATAATTAGTACTTCATTTCATGTTTTTCCACGTTACCCAATTCTAAATACTAAGAAATCACTAAAACTAAAGTAATTGAATATCATTAAAAAAAAATCGGGCAAATATTTTGAACGTAATTTTTTCCATTATCAAACCAGCAGAGAGTGGTGCGTTAAAAATCTGAAGTTCAAATTCCGAAACAGCCGCGCAAGGATACCTGAACGCTTCTACATTAATTTCTCGAGCTTATTGCGATTGTCGACGTAACGATACGAAGAATCGCGTCATTGGTTTTGGGTCATTGCTACACGCGTGTAGGTAAGCACACGGGTCATTGAGTGTACGCGCAGATAAGCGGATTCTACTTTTTTAGGCTGCTGCATGCACCGAGACAGGAGAATGATCATAGTCAAGACACCGAGGCTTGACAAAGGATAACGTGCACCAAGCTGACAGTTAAGGTTTCGAATTCTGTCAGTGGCTCGTTTTCGCGTAACGATCTTAAATTCGTATTGTCATTCGAACGAGCCCATCGGTAAACGGCTTTCGGCGCGCTAAATCAAGGCAGCTGCCAAAACTACCAAACACGACGACGGCAGCAGCACGTTACAGCGAGCATTAGAGAAACTACGCGAGATTTGCACTTCGCAGTCACGAAATAAATATATACAGGTATAGATACGCACGCGTACAGGCAGGTATATATGCGAGAGAAAAGGGGGAAGCGAGAGAGGAGACTGGATCGCTGCTGCTGCTCATGTTCGTACGAGGCGAGCGAGCGAGAAAGATAGCGACTCATTGTGCGCGAACTCGCATGCGATTTGTGCGAGAGCGAGCGCGAGCGAGCGAGAAAGAGAGAGACAACACCACAGTCGGCCAGCCAGCCAGCCAGCAGCAGGCAGGCAGTTGTGCGAACTTTTTGGCATTCCAGAGGAACAGAGCGAGTGAAACAACCGACGAACACGTCGGAGCTTGGCACACAGCACACACGCACACACACGTTTCGCAGGACAGTGGGTGGCTCTGCTCGTTGTAAGACTCTACTATATAATACCTCATTATTATACCTCTCTGTCTGTCTCTCGCCACACATTTATACAAACACACGACTCGCTCACACATACACACACAAGCATACATATAATCTCTGTTTGTTCGTTGTTGTTACTGCGCTGTGTGCACTATCATCATCTGCTGCTGCTGTGCAGAGCTACTGCTGATTCCTTGTACTACTACTGCCACTGCATCGGACAAGAAGTCAGAGAAGAAGAAACAACAAATCGTGTCTCGCCGAGAGGAGAGCTCGAGGAGAAAACGCGCGAGACATCGTCGCCGTTGGTAGCTGGCAACGGCACGCAGCATTGTCAGTTTCGAAGAAAAACGCACGGAGAGAAAATTCATAACCGTCGAAAATTTTGCTCTGGTGCGCGAAGCGAAAGCTCGAGACAGCAGCCAGCAGCAGCAGCAGCAGCAGCCGCGGCACCAGCAGCAGCGCAGCTCGTCTCAGTGTGCGCAAACGGAGAATCATCATTCGACGGCGATCATCGTCGTTTTATCCATCGACGACGGCCTCGAGGCATCCGCTAATTCGCGTCGCATGGGTTAAATGCTCTGGCGAAGATGGCCGATGACGATCCCCGGCAGCTCAAGGAGGACGGCTCCCTCAGCGTTGACGCCCCGTGCAGACAGATCGTTTACCACCCGAGTCTGAACGTCCTCCTCATCACCACTGCCAGCAATCAGCTCGTCGTCTTCGATGTCAGCTCCGGTCTTATTTTGCAACAGACCGAGTCGGCCGGTAAGTGACAAAAAAAAAAAGAAAAGATTTTTCATTGAGATCGTGCAAGCAAATTTTTCCAAGTAGTAATCCCTTTTATCAGCGCCAATTGACCCAGAGGCGCGTGCTGCTGCACACACACACACACGCGCACGCACACATACCCATACGTGCACGCGGGTTTCGCGAATCTTTTCACCATGTTTGCAATATTCTCGTCGTCATCGGGCATCCTTATTGTCTCGTCACATGATCTATATATGCTATGTGTCGACCGAAAAATTATGTCATTCGCTCGAGCTTATAAAAACACTTGCTCTGTCTCTCTCGCGTGTCTACACTTCATTTTTTATTCACGCGAAAGTGACGTTGACGATGTGTATGCTGCATTTTTATTGCGTATATCTCACGCGCACTGCTGTTTCGCACGTGCCACGAGCGTCCAGTTTTTCCGACTCGAAGCGAGACAAATTAATATCTAGCAATTATTTGTACGAATCGCGTATATTATACGCGACGAACGCACCGGAAAGTCGATGAATGTCTTTCGAATCAACAACGCCATTGATTGTTTATTTGTTGTCGAAAGATCGATTATGAACGAAACTAGTCTTAGTTTGATTTCACGCTTCTTGATTCATGATTTTAATTTTCATTTAGAAAGTTGAATTTATCACGAGATTTAAAAAAGAAAAAATACATTGTTTATCAATACCCATGCAATTTGAGCTGTGAAAGTTTATTCTTAGAACATAATGATAAGAAACTTATCAATCTTGATTAGTGTTTTATAAATAAAAGTAAACTTATTTTTGGTTGTAGTACAACAATGAATGTTGCTTACTGAATTTTAAATCTGTGAATTTTTTTTCTAGGAAATTATGATGGAAAATTCAAGGGCGTTCACTTGGGAGGGGTTGACAAAATTTTGTACACTGATGGCAAAAGCATTGGTGTCAGAGGAGATTATAATGGTGTCTTACTCCTGGATACACTTTTACAAACTCCTCTATCTAAAGGAGAGGATATTGTGAAGTTGGAAATGTTGCGTTCAGAAGCTTTAATATTATATCATCATTTGTTACAATCAAAACTTGTTACGATAGATCATGTAACAGAAGTGTTGAATGAGTTGAACAAAAAAATCACTGCTGAAAAAGCAGCTAGGAATAAAGTAATTAAAGCTCAAAAGGTACCATTTAATTATAACATTTTTAAACTTGACTGCTGGAACAATTCAATTTAAAAATCTAATTTCGATTTTTTCAGTGGTCCACAATATGTGTAGAACTGCCACACGCTGCACTAAAACTTGTGTGTTCGACTTTGGTAGTAGATTTAAAAAAACAAAACAAGCATATACCTGTTTTACCAATTGCTTCTGCAATTAATGAAAGGCTCAATAGTCTATTACCGTCTTCAATTACTTTAGATCCTGGAACTAATGGAAAAGTATTAATGTACAGTGAAGCAGCTCGCAGAGATACTTTTTTTAAATGGCCTCACATGAACTACAAGTAAAATTTTTCATCCTTTTCAATATCCACTTTAATAATTATGCATATGACCTAATGATTGTTTTTTCTTCTAGATGGGCTTTACCAGATCAAATGGCTCAAGCTGGATTTTACCACCAACCAAACACTACAGGGGAAGACAGAGCAATGTGTTTTACATGCAGTGTTTGCTTAGTGTGTTGGGAACCGACAGATGAGCCCTGGTCTGAGCACGAAAGGCATTCACCATCTTGTCCTTTTGTTAAGGGCGAATATACACAAAATGTACCATTATCTGTTACACTAGCCACAGCACCAGCTGTTTTTGTTAACGAAAATGTGGATGTTATTGGCTCAACAAACATTAAAACGCTCATTGCTACATCATCTCAAGGAGGGTTTATCAATGTTTGGAATGTCCAGAATAATCTGAAGGTAAATTTGAAATTTTTTAGATTTTTTATCTATTTATCTATAAAGTTTTTAAATCTTTTCTATTTGTAATTTATCATTATTATTTCAAATTACAGAAGGAGGCCCATTTTTATTTGACTGCTTGTAGTGTTTCTTCGAGTAATAATGGTTGGTACGATTTCAGTGCAACGAAAACTCTTCCATCTTTAAGTTCTGGATTTTTACCCAACCCTCATGATACAGAAGCACTGTCAGATGATTACAAACCTAGTACCAGTACATGTTTAAATCCTAAAACTCAGCTGACAGCACTTGCATTAGTGAATGGTTTAAAATCAACAACAAATGACAAAGGCAAAAGTCAAGATCAAAATGAAAGTAGCACTTTAGCAGATTCATTTAAATCCAAACCATGTCTTGTCAGCGGTGTTTCTGTGAGCTCTAGATGTGTTCCTAGTATTAATGTTGTATGGTCATCTACATCCAATATTGCTTCATCGTCATCGTTAGTTCATGCTATGAATAGTGCTAATAGTGCAGCAAGTGAAATGAACAGTCTTGACATTATGAAAGTTGCCACAAGTGAAGCTCCAAGTAAAGACTTGTCCACTACTACACACTATCTTGTAGTTTGTGATTTTGATCATAAATCCAACTCTTTAGAGTCTGTAAGTAAAGATAGTTCAAAAGACAGTTCGGGAAAGAGCAAAAAACAAATTTCTGGAACTGGTACAAGTGCTAGTTCAAATGGAGTGAGACAAGAAACTCTATATCAAGAAATATTTTTTAGTAAATTTTTGCTTGACGAAATTAATGAAGAAACAGAAATGAATACTAGTGACCAACTAGGAATGTATCCTACTGTACCTCTAGTTCCTCCAGTTTATTATAGCAATAACACCAATCCACCATCTAGTTCATTTGATACTAATTCAAATCCCATTGGTTCTTTTGTATCTGAACATGTTGCATCTACATCTGCAATTGAAAAAGCTTGGAGAGCATTAGATGTGAAAAAGTCCAACAATGCCAAACCAATTGTCATACAAACTTTGCGGGTCGAGGGTCATGAAGCATTAAGGATAAACAATATTTTGCCTACAAAGGATGGTAAACATTTGGTGGTTACCATGTGCCCTCAAGAAGAAGAGTCTGTAGATGACTTGATCACTAATACGTTTCACATGGAAGTTGACGAAGATGGTAAGATTAGTCAATCAATTATTATTTTTAAAATTATTGATCGCATTATTTATTATTAATTAATAAAAAATATTTATATTTACGTAAAATTGTACTAACAGGCAGTCCTAAAAATCCAATGATTTGGGATTCTACAGAAAATCCTGAAGAGCCTCCGGAAAAACCATTGCCAAATGGTGTATTTACTCATGCAGAAGATGAGGAACTTCCAAATGCTTTAATCATTATTTACGCTTTGGATTTTTCTGGTAAAGTTGTAAGATTAGCCCCTGAACCGATTTTGAGACGAGAATTGCCGCCAAGTCAATCGCCAAAAGAATGCGTGCTTATACCAATATCTGAGAGTGATTCAAGTTTTGGTACAAGTATGTTAAATGCACCAAGTACTGAAGATGTATTACGAGGACAAATGGCTGTAGTATGTCGAGATGGAATTATTCGATTGTTGGATCTTGCTAGTCTTAAAACAATTGCTGAAACAAACTCTGAAGATCAAAATCAAAAGTTTATATCAGCTGCTTATTGTAGTCGTGAGTACCCATTAATAATCTTAAATTTATTCTATTTTACTTGAAATAGAACATAAGAAATTAAAAAAAAAAAATTTCTCAATGGTAATTTTAGGATTGGATAAACTTTGTGCGTGTACTAAAGACGGTGCACTTCATTTCTTTAATATAACAAATGAAGATGAGTCTTCCGAAGATAAAGATTCTGTAACTTCTGACATGATTGTTGATGCAAACAGTGATGAAAATGAATTGAATACTCCAAGTACTTCTAGGTCATCTAACATTAATTCGTAAGTAATAAATGAAAAGTTTAATTGTTTTATTTCTTCAATTTGTTTGTTTTTTTTAGTTGCATGATGAAAAACTGAAATTCATGAAAATTTGTACTTAATTTTCATTTTATATTTTTTCAGAGAACTTATGCTAGCAAACAAGCAAAATTTATCTCATGCTGATCTTCAAATGCTCTATGGTCTGACAAGATTCGACTGGCATTCACCTGCCTATGGAGCTAATGTACCACCTTGTTGGAGTGAAATGATGCAAGCCCAACGTCAACGTCGGTATCCCCAACATCTTCATCAGCAGGAGGATCAACATCACACACGAACATGGCGATTACAGAGTGACGGGTAAGTTCGTATTAGAATGAAAATGTTAGAAACATCAAAATCTAAATCACAATTGAATAATAAAAACTTTAAAAACTTCTAGTACATCTTGGGATGACCATTTATTTGAACTCACACTGCCACGAAATGCAGCTGGAAACGTTGGTCACGTTGATGTTCGTTTTACTTTACACTATCCATGTCACGATCTTCCAAACATTCAAGTGACGCTGTACAAACAAAATGTAAACAGTATTGTTAACAAAAAAAAAGGTTTGGCTGTACAAGTTGATGAGGGAATCGACATCAATAAATATTGTACCGACCCTACAAGCGAAAATCCTGACACTTCAGAAGATGTGGGAAAAGTCGCAAATATGGAAATTTTGAGTGGTCCTATAAATCTCAAGAATTGCATGGATTTATCAGATCATTCGGGCTGTATAACTCTCACCAGTCCAAAATTGTTCAAAACTAAAGCCAAAACACTTATTGTTCATATTAAAGCATGCAATGATTCTTTGAAAGAAGGAGCATCGCCAAAATCTCAAACTAGTTTTCTGGAATCGAAGCCGCCGACTTCTAAAAAATTGAGAATAGATGAAACCGGTCCACTTCCACCTGGTGCGACCATAGAAAGAGTTTCCAGTAAGAAATCAGAGAATCATATTGGTTGTGATTGGATTCATGAAATTTCCATTACGGTTAGAACTGTACATCCTACATCTATTCCTAATGAAAAATTGCAGAGGTGTGCTATGTTGGAATCCAAACGTTTCATTGAAAATTTGTTGGATATTGCTTGCTTAGAAACATCTGATAAGTAAGTGAATTAACAACTTCAAATTCAATTTATCGATTTGAATTTATTCAGTTTTTGAAAATCGATCGTTTTAGGTCACCAGTTGTACAGTCATTGGCTTTGGATATATTAGTATGGGTTGCTGCAATACGACTGACTAGATACAATTCTCCCTCTAATACAAAAGTCCGAACATTCCAGTTGGAAATGATCCATTGTGTTGAGAAAAGTCTACCTGCATTGTTACGTAGTTGTATTTTGGATGCTGGCCGAAGTATCGCGCACAAATGTATTAAGTTAATTATATTGTGTCTTGAGTAAGTTATTATTTATTTTTGAAATTTTTTTTCGCATTATAATTATAAAATTATTGAAAATTTTAGGGACGTTAATAATTTAGAAGATATGGCGCCTCGTACATTTGAAGATAGTCTGTTATCAGTTTTAGAGTCTATATTACCTAATATAGTAAGCATTAAATGGGCTGGCTCTTTAAGATGGTTTTCTGTACTTTTGACAAAACTGTTGACATTTGATAGAAGTCATAAAGTTGCTCATCAGTGCATCAAACTTATTCAAGACATATCTTCAGAAATGTCAAAGCGAGTTGATCCTTATCACTTACTACTTGCAACGAGGTATAAAAAAAATGCTGTAAAAATATTTCGCTGGTGAATGTCTTTTACCGTTCTTAACAAAATGTTTTATGATTTTTTTAGATTTGGGTTGTACAACTCGCCATTTGAAACTGAATTATTTGAATTGGATCCACCCTTCTCGATGAAGCCAAATTCGTTATCTACAGTTTGTAGTAATATTTATACTTTCAATGGAGATTCAATACCATTATCTCAAATCTCTTTACAATCGACACATTTGCAAGATTCCATTGATTTGAGGGATTTACTATCCTTACCCTTACATTCTGCTAATGATTTGGTTGTACCGAGTAAATTAAAATCACTCTGCAATAACCACACCATGAGGGGACTTCTGGAGGTAATTATTGCTAACAATTTTATACTTATTAATCCAATTTCAAATTTAAATGAGATGTGTGATTTACAGGTTGAGCCTCTTCACTTCACTTGTCACGCAGCATCCGATGGTACAAAACTGGAAAAAGTGGATGCTTTTGTACCCACAGTTTCTACCATAAATTCTGGTGTATTGTACGATTCAGCAGCGCCTACAACAGCAAATGCTACATCTGACACCAAAACAATTCATCATGCATATGTAAGTTCAAAAACATTTTATTTTTATCGAGCAACATCATTCATGGTACTGTTTCCTCGTGAGCATGGTGTTTGTTTTTATTAAATTAACTTGAATATTTATTGATGGGGTGCTTTGATAACGTATGATAGCTTTTAATAATACATCATAAGCGTGCGTAGTTACATTTATCGAAAAATACGGTACAAAAAACAAATCACTTATTGAAAATTGACCGAGAAATAAGCAACGGAAAAAGAGATATCACTCGTGGCACCCACTCACTGATGCAAGGTTCCTTGTAACATTGTAGAACTTTGATGCTGCTACGTTGGGTCCGGATCTTCAAGCAAAACTAACAACCAAACTTACGGATTTTCTGAGCCAATGTGTAAAAAATGTGCACAAACCGTCTACATTCGAATCATTTTCGAAGAAAAATCATGATTATCACACATATTCGTTAGAAGATCAGTCGGATAGCGATGAAATCAACATTCATAGTCAATTAGGAACTACTCACATCTGGAGTGTTTACAGTGACAAACCATCTCAATTGTCAACAGTACCTAAAAGCGTCAAGTCTCCATTAATCTCTAACGTTGTTTCTACAGCCTCTACTTCTGCAACCACTAGCAAACTTAAAGATGCAAGTGCTAAAAAGGTCAGAAATAAAGGCGAAGCACTGTAGTAATTTTTATGTAACGTTTCTGGACATTTTTATCATTATATTACGCTCGAGCTTATTATTTGATAAAATCATTAATTAATTTTGTTATTTCTATCACGGTTTATGAGTGGTTTCACTGTATTATTCATGGTTTTTATGTGAAAGTATGGGTAATTTTATTTATTTTTTTCATTCGATATTTTATTGCTCCAAGTACTTGAAATTATTTTTCTTAGTCATTTTGTAGATGAATTGATTTTACTAATTTTCTCAGCTTTACATATAAAACGATTTATTTTACCTATCAACATTTTAATTCAAATGAAACTTTCATTATAAAATTTACTTTCCAGAAAGAGGATATTAATTTCCCATGGGGACGACTACTGTGTTGGCCACCGCAGCAAGCTTTGGTAGTAGAAAGAATGCATTCGGGAGCAAGAAGATTCGTTATTTTAGATTTCGGTGCTCCAGTGTTGCTTACCGATTTTATGATACCTGCTTGTAACGACTTGGTTTCCCTATCAATTGATGTATGGACTAAAAGTGAAGAAGCAGACGGTGTGAGACTTGTAGTAGCAGGTGACATAGGTACTAAACCATTGGCTGTAAATGATCTCCAACCACCACCAGTATGCAGATACTTGAAGGTAAAATTCTGGATTTTTTTGTATTTCTAGAAAAAATATGCTTGAATCTATTTTTTCTCTTATGCATCATCATATTTAAAACCAAAATTTTTTGCTCATTTGATTTATGTAGATAACAACAATCGGAAGATATGGCATGTCCACGACAAGATGTAAAATACCTTTAGGAACGTTTAACGGACACATGATTGTGCTACCCGGAGAAGATTATGCCGAACAATTTAATGTTTCCAAAAATTATTCAGAATTGCCATTGAGGAACAACATTGAGTCACAGTGTACAGTTTTATCTGCGTTAGCTGAAGACGTACATTGCAGGTATGTATTCAATTTATTGATACAAATTAATTTTTTATCTTAAATAATAATATTTTATTGTTCTGTAGATTTACATTAGCGACTGAAAGATTGAAAAGCTATCTAGACCCATTACTGTGTGCCGAAACAGCTAATGTGTTACACATGCAATATTACTTGAGTCAAGGTAAACAATTTGAAACCAGACAAGACGGACCCTCGGGAAAAATTTTAACAACGTATCAAGAGTGTGTAATGTATCAACACCAACTTAACATAATTAGAAGTGTTTGGCAAAGATTAGAGAATTGGAGAAATCCCGAGAACTCAACATCAAACACTCTTGCTAATGCATCCACCGACAAATTGAGGATTCTCGGTGAAACCCTTTTAGACATACTTTTGTATACTATCTATGAAATTGGCCCTATTCCTTCCGTAAGTATTTTCTATTTATAAATGATAACTTATATAAATTATATTTCCTATCATGCAATTGTTCTTCAGGTACCAGCTACGCTGTATGATGCTTTCACACCTTCAGTTTGTGAACAGTTATTTAACTCTATATGCGTTATGACTCCTGCGCCACATTTACAACTTTATGTCGTGGCTTTATTAGCCAAAGCAGCTGGGCATAAGGATTGGTGGGGTCAATTCCTTGCTAATACTTTAGTCAATCTTTATTCAGTGTCCTCTACACACATTTTTCCTCAAGACCGGTAAGTTTACTTTCAATGTAATTTAACATTATTCGACTTTTGTGCTCGTGATATATTATAAATTAAAAAATTGATAATTGATTGCAGAGTTTTCATCTTACTAACATTCTTGGGGCGAAAGTCTTTGATTACTTGTAATAATAAATCATTAGTAATTGACGCCATGGTTTCTACTCTTGGAAAATTGTTGACACCTCTATCATCAACACAACCAAACGGTTCTAATAGGTTGGATAGCAGTTTAATTGGATGGGTATTACTGTTTTTGTCAGTGTGTTTAGATACAACAGCTATTCATTCGTCTCCAGCAGAAGAAAATCAAGATAAAATGAAAGAGCAACAAGGTACTGTTTCGTTTTATTTTAATCGTAAATAAGCATTCTTAAATATTTAAACAATTTTCAATTTTTAAATTTCGTTAGGAATTTCGAGTCGATGGGAATTCATTCAAGGTGAAGTAGCTATGCAAAAAAAATTTGTAGGATCAGGTAGAAATTCGGCTTCGCGGAATTATCGTAAAAAGTTACAGAAGCGCCTTATGCATCATAAACAAGTTTTGCAAGATGCTGAAGCAAAAAAGTACCATCCTTCCTCGTCGCAGGTAATTTTATGATTTAATTTTATTTCCTTTGCTTTTTATGTTTTGTATTTTTGAGTTAAAAATCGTTTTTGAAATATTTTCCAAAGGCTACACTTTTTATGCAGACTGCCAGCTTATCGTCTAAACTCGAAGCAGCAATCAAAAATCAAGAGAAAATGCAAAAAAAGCAAATAAAACAACATTCTTCAACCAAACATTTTAAGGACATATTTGGTATAAGAAGGCATGAATGTCATTTTAACAGAGTTCCTAAAGCTGCATCAACATCAGGCGCAAGGTACGATTACTATTCTTTTTATTTAATTGAAATTGGTTCAATTTATTATGTAATTTTTAATAAATGGCAGTCGTTATCAATTTTAAATAGTTTTTTGCATACTAAGCAACATTCAGAGATATTTTTGTTTTTACATTTTAGTCAATCATCAGAGCCTATGGATTCAGATGGAGGCGACAGTTCTAGAAATTTATCATATCAAACTATTTTACCGGTAGCACGCGATTTGGTATCTTTGCTTTTAAACAATTCATCTAATGTTGATATGTTCCTTCTAACTTGCAAAGTAAGTATTTTTTTTTATTTGCAATTTTATTTGAGCCGAATACTATTAAAAATATCAATAATTTCGACGTTTTATTTTTTCAACCAATCTAGGTTATTGCAAAATTAGTAATATCAACTCAGCCTGTTATAACATTAGGAGAACTCATGACGCAGGATCAACTTTTTAAATTAATGAAATTAGCTACTAAAACATCTGATATTGCCTGGTTATCCCACGCGGTATCGTGTTTATTACAAGATCTGTTAGAAGGTATTTTTTCAATAAATAATTCTGATATCTTTAACCTAAATTTATAAATATTAAAATGATTAATTTTCAGGTGAAAAATTGTATCCACGAAATGTCACAACTCATGAGTCTATAATAGATCAGGTCTTTGAAACGATACCTGTTGATGATATTAATGTAAACATTGAGGAAAGTTACATGAATGAGCGTGCGTCTACTGGTATACTAGGTTCTAAATTCAAAAATAATGAATCCTTTCACGACGAAGACGAAGATACTCAAGATAGTATTATTATTACACCAAATACTTCATCTACAAAGATAAATGCTTTCAATCTTCCATCGTTGCTGGAGTCTGACGATAGTGAATTTGAAGAATTTTTAGATAACATTTTAGAAAGAGGCAAAACTATTTTGAAAAAAGGTGGTACGAGCTCTAAGTATTCTACTATCACGAACTTTGGGTACGCTTTTATTTTTCAAGTAATAGTATTTTATTTTTTTGTTCTATTTAATTGATTCCTTACTATAATATTCCAAGTAGTATTTCCCAAGCAATTGATGCGAGATTAGAATATGGAGTGGAAACTGGCGTGGCTATTGCTCTTCGCAGACTTTCTACTTTAGGCAAATACAATTTACCTATTGGTATAAATGCTACGATTAATGTAAGTAAATTTATTATACTTTTAATAGCACTTGATTGTTATAAAAATAATAATTCATAACATTTTTCATATTTTTACAGCCACCGAAGTATACTTACAATAGTGGTAATTATGGAACGAGAAATCTAACGGATTCTCCGCCATCTAGTTTACTTATGTTAACAAGATGTTTTGATAAAATATTTTGTGAACGTCATGTACAGGTTGGTCCATGGATAAAATGCATATAATCATAAACCGAGATGTAAACTTATGGGTATTTTATTCTTTAGAGCTCAGGAAATTTGGAGACACTTTTACAATTGTGGTTAACATTGAACCTTGATGCATCGAGTGATGCATCGAATTCGTCTCAGTATTCAACGCAACCAGTAATTCCATTGAGTGCAAATGCAATTAGTGGATTAATTTCTGCATTTTCATGGCACCCTGGTGTATCTTTGCGTGCTTGGTGCTATCTGTTGCAAACTTTAACTTTGGCTAGTAATCAAGCAATGAAGTCTGAGCTTAATGAAGCTGCTAGTTGCAGTGCTTCACTGGACGGATTATTGGGTGGAATGGCTAGCGTTATTGTAAAAGAAAAAAATATGGGTGCCATGCTTCTTCGGTTATTGTCCGGAAACGGTTTGAATATTGATTCGGCTAATAAACATTTTGGAATGGTGAGTATTCAAATTATAAATTTTTAGAATTAATGTTGTACTGCCCTAAAAAATGATGTGCATAATTCTTTTCTCAAATTTTCCTTAGGCTGGTCCGACTTTGTGCCAAGCTCTACAAGAATTCCTTTCAAGACTAGCCATGCGTTGTGATATTGTCGCGCCTGGTAGTACGTTAGGAAATTCAATTAAAGAGCTTTTGTTATGGGTTGTGTACCAATTAGTCCAACCTGGTGGAGCATTGGTTGCAAGACGTGGACCACTCGATGCCCAATGCAGATTAATCAACTCGTTACTAAATATGAATTTCAACAACACCGATTTAGGCACGGCAATGAGTATAACCGAGTGCGTCGGAGAATTAGTTTCGAACCACGTTAGAGGAGTTAGAGGTAATGAAAGAATAACAACTCATTCATATGAAATGATTTCTAATTAATTATTATGTATAGTGGGAGCACAATGTGGTAGTACGGCTGAAGCTTCAAGTCAACTTGCTGGCTTCGGCGGACTTTACACTTGCGTTTTGGGAAATGATTCAAAGCAGAGTAAACCAGCTTCATGGGATGCACTGGTTGTAGCCCTTTTAAAACTTGTATGCAGACTTGTACAAACTCCATTAGCTCCTGTAAGTAGATAATACAATATGCATATCCAGGTCCAATCATATTATATTAACAATATCATGTTTTTGTAGAATCCAACAGCACAAGATGTAGGTACCGAAATGGAAGTCGGAGATTCATATAGCACAACCTCTAGTCAATCAGATATGCCAGAAAAAATGAATACATCGCAAACTGATGAAAGTAAAGCTGCTGAAAAACAATCTTCAACGCGCCCACAGGTTTCGGAAACACCTCGAGTTCCCTGCATTGCCGATACTGGTATATAGTCATATACATTTATTTAGATAATCTTTTCAATATACTGATTCGTCATTGGTATTTTAGTACTTCAACATGAACCAACAATGATGCGTCTTATGGGAGCACTGGCACACTGCTCTAAAACTGCGTGGTCTCCTTCGAAAGTTCAATCGTCGAGCCCGAATAATGCAACGGCCGAAACAAACAATACTCCACCAACCATAATCGATGCTACTTTCCAATTATTGGTTTTGTTGGTGAAAAAAACTAGTAACCCTAAACTAGTATTGGGTCCGGTTTACATATATCTTGCATCTTGTACGTTTTTAATTCCGTAAAACTTTACTGAAAATAATGAATCGACAATTATACAGTTATTTTTATTGCAGCTACTATCCAAAATGTTGCTGATGGTCTTGGAGATATGATGGGTTTATCGGAGCCTTTGCTTAGTTTTATTTTACGAGCTTTAGACAACCAGGAATGTTTATCCCATTTCACGACCATGGGTGGTATCAGAATTCTATGTGAAAATCTTGTAATGTCAAGCAAAAATTATGTAACCAATAGTTCAAATGCACCCGGAGTGATAGCTCTGGTCATGCAACATTTATCGAATGCTTCGAATATTCATAATGTTGTAACAACGAATGGTGGCAATAAAAAGTCCTGCACCAGTTTGGAGCCTGAAGAAGTTTTGATGAATTTTGCACCTTTGGGTACAGTGACTTGGATTCATCCCACTGCTCAAGCAGCCGACGTTCTTATTCAAAGTGCAACCCCTCACAGAAGAGCTAGAACTGCTGCATGGTCATATCATTTTTATCCTGATGAGAGCTGGATTGATCTCACAATAACTCTACCTTGCGCTATTTTGTTGAAAGAAGTAGAGTTGCAACCGCATTTAACTTCACTTGCAAGTAAGTACCTTTACTTATTTAATATTTTATATTTTTTATTTTTTATTTTTTGTTTTTTATAATAATTATAATACTATGTACTATGAGATGGTGTTATTCCAGCATGCCCATCAGCCGTAGCTCTTGAAATATCTCGCGAGGGAAACACTGCCCTAGCTCCGATTTGTCCGCCAATGCCAACGGCTGGTCTAACTTTCATACGTTTAACGTTGTCACAGCCAGAGGTAGCGACTGCCGTTCTAGTAAGACTGTATAAACCTCGTGATTCAACAAATATAAGTCTGAGTCAAATTCGTTTATTGGGCATAACTGCCTTCGGCAATTCTAAAACACGCGACAATGTCGACGTAGAGAAAGTTTCTAAATCAAGGTAATGCAAATAATGCAATATATAAAATTTAAATTACTTTTGAAACTGGTTAACATGAATTATATTTATATGAATTACAGTATCGGCTGGTTGAGACTAATACATCAGTGCTTGTCTCTAAGTTCATCAAACAGTCAACTGTCAGAAAAAATATTGAAAGCCGCTTCTATGGTGGAAGGCTTGATAGAATCTTTCTGCGATCTTCTTTTCCTTCCCGCGCCATCATTCTACTTCCCTAACTTGGAAAAAGTTTTACTTCAGTTAGGTTTACACTCAGGAGAACTTGGATTAAAATTGATAAATTTAATGCTGAGTAGTAGAACGGCACCGCTTTTGCAAAATACTTTATATAATAAAGAGTCTTGTCCGGTGCAAATGGTCGTAGAGTTACTGGAACAATTATGTTCAGCTCAAGATCAAAACACTAAACATCGAATGGCAGCTGTTCTTGACTGGCTTCATACTGTTGCCGTAACATCTGTCATGAGAAATGCTGGCACCAACTTACCAGGTATCTCTAATACTGTATCTCCCCCAGCAGTGTACGTTCACTCAATTTCTACAATTATTTGGAAAACTGCTAAGCTTGAAAACATAAACTATGATTTGAAAGAACTTCTTGCTGAAGATTTGTTTGAGTAAGTTGTATTCAGTACGTTATAATTTAACTCAAATTTAACTATTCATGGATAATACATGTTGTATTTATTAATTTTAATTTTAGTGCTTTGTACCAATGGACTTTGACACTGAAAACACATTCTGCGCTGAAACAATCTATTGACGCGGTTTTATGTGCTTTTTGTTACGTAAATCCAAACTTCTTCCAGTTACTACTGCAAAAAATACAAATAGCTGTACCAAATCTCACCAGTGGCAGTCGGTATAGTGCTTCTATTTCAGATGATCATAAGCAAAGCGAAGGGCAGACAGATGATGGGAAATGCGTCGACTTGAATGATTTATATGCTCGACTTGCACAATCTGAATTTAAGCGTCTATCGCTGACAGAAGGTCAACTATTATCTATAGCTTCAGCTGCTAGGTCTTCACCTGGAGTATGTCAGCTGATTAATTCGGGATTACCAACTTTGTTAACTGCGTGCATAATAGAGTTTACAATTTTGGAACGATCACAGCAGACTCTGCAGCAGAAACATCATGATGAAGTTGATATGGTAAAATTTTATTTTTATTTTAAAAAATGTCTTACTATACAAATCTATAACTAACTGATTTTTGTAGGCCGAAGCTGACTTGGGACCTTCTACTTCAACTGCTAATCATACGATGAACAGCAGTCGAAGTGTAACAGATAGTGACAAAGTTCGTAACGTAAAATTAGATAAAAGCGTCAGTGAATTGGACATGACTGATCCAGAAAGTATTGCCATAGTTCTCGAATTTTTGACTTTGGTTTGCTCTGAGAGTAAAATGCGAGATTGGCTTGGCTCAGAAGGTAGCGCATTTTGGTTGCCATTGTTGCAGTTACTTTGCGAGAGACAAGTTGATTACCCAACAGCATCAACTGCAAGTTCCTCAAATTTAAACTTGTCTTACACTAAATTGGAAAGCGCTATTATCAAATTTTTATCAAAATGCTGTTGGTATCATGAAGCTAATCAAAACTTACTCGCTGAACTTTTGACACAAGTAATTGTTCAACAAAAAGTTCCGTCAGGTAATGTTTTTTTCAATGGAATTTCAATATTTTTACGATTCTCTATAACTAAATTTATAATCACGAATACTTTAGGTGCTAGAGGATTACATGGTATTTCAGGTTTCATAAGGCGTTTGATTTTACAACTTCTACTCGAAGGCGAAAAGATCTTGGTATCAATTACATCTGATATTCCTATGTCACTGGTACCTAGCAGTATTAGTACTACTCCTGTAATGCCACCGCATCCAGCATTTCCCATTGGACATTATCATCATTTGTTATACTTGTCTACGCAATCAACATTAAGCGATATTGCCGATAAACTCATAGGTAAGACTTTTATTTAAGTGCTCGTAGAACGATGGAAAATGTTCATTTACTTGCCTTTTGCACTTCATTTGTTAACTTGTCGATATGCTTCATCCAATTGAGTCTCGCATGAAGCGTATAGTTTGCGATGGCTTAATAATTATAAAAACTTTTAACGCTCTAATACGATAAAATAATATTTTAAAGAATAGCTTTGACTTTTCCGTCGAGAACATTGAACATTTTTTTAAAATAATTTTACAATATGAAATTAGGCGGTCGTCAAACTCGTGATCAATGGGCTGCCTGCTTGAGCGAAATTATGGATACCCTAAAAAAGAACAAGAAAACTAAAGATGCTTCGAATAGGTCACAAGCACGGGGACAACCGCCTTGTACAGGTCCAATGCGCACGAATAGAGGTACTTATACCAATAAAACAGTAAATCTCTCATGTATGCTATTCTATTCATTCGCGTTCCAAATTTTTCGGTCAATCGAGTAATAGAACATTTTCAAAAGTAATATTTCATAGTCATGTTTTGAACTTTGTTTTACGCGGTGTATCTTTTACAGAGGAACCAGCATTCCCAGCTAAAGAATCAAATTCGAATCCAGCAACTCTTATAAGTGCGCATAATTTAAGACTTGCACCAAATGTTGGACCAAATGTTGTGCTGCAACCTGACCTTACAATAGCTCAACTTTTAGCATTTATCAAAGAAAATGGAAATTCATTTGCAGAGCCCTGCCTTTATCTTTGCATAGACCAACGAAATACGTCAGTAAACAAAGGTAAAGTATTAACGCTTAAATCATTTGATTTTAAGATTATGAATGAATAAGTACAATGAAATGTTTTTTTAGAAGAACAAATGAAATTTAACGCGACGATTCAATGGCCTAGTATCAGTAGTACATTGGAAGTTTTCAGTTCAAAAGGAGGGCTGGCTGTGCTTGCACAGTACTTGCCTCTTGTTTATCCCGATACAAGCAGACCAGTAACATATTTTGAAAAATCACCCAATCAAGAAGCGTCAACGGAAGCGGATTGGGTTAAAATTGAACCTATCTCATCTGAAGCCAATGAATCTGCTTACGAAGAGATGGACGAAAGTAGAACGGAGACTATTCCAAAACCAATTGTCCCTACTCCGCAAGTGCCTCCACATTCACTGGCAGCTTTTGGTTTATTCCTTCGACTTCCGGGTTATTCTGAGGTTCTTTTGCGTGATCGTAAGCGTGCACAATGTTTGCTGCGATTAGCTCTCGGCGTGGGAGACGACGGTGAAGGCAGAGATATTTTGAGCTCGCCCATAGCATCTTCATTACCAACTTTACCGTTCCATGTGCTCAGACGATTGTTCCACGATACTCCACCTACCACGGATGATGGACTCCTTCTCCGCAGAAGTGCAGTAGAAGTGGGAGCTGTTCTTTTGCTTCTTAATTGTCTTGCAGTATTTACTCACCAGACAAGTAGCATTGATGGTAAGTTATCACAGTTTTAAATATACCGTAGTAATTAATATTAAAATCCTCAAAATGTAAAAATATTCAACAGGATCAGAACAACGAAGTTCCCAAACGGGTGGTCGAAGCGATGATAAGTCACATTTGTATTGGGCCAAAGGAACAGGTTTCGGTACCGGCTCCACTCAGCAATCATGGAATGTTGAACAAGCTCTCAATCGCCAACGTTCGGAAGAAGAACACGTCACAGTATTACTGCAAGTTCTTGCGAGTTACATTGGATCTGGAGAACAGCCTCAAAGAGAACTACCCAGTGCATTTACAGAGCTTTTATCGCGTTCTTGTCTCTTGCCGGCTCTCTCGTCATATCTACGCAACGACTCTGTTCTCGATATGGCTCGGCATATACCGCTTTATCGCGCTATTTTACATCTCTTAAGAGCTATGGCTAATTCGAGTCAATTAGCAATGCTATTGCTACCACAAACGGGACGATCGACTGATCCTTCCATTCTTTCTTTATTAACGAGCATGCGACAATGTGTTGACAATTACGTTAATAAAATCAATCGAGCAAAAGCTCTTGGCACTTCTAAGGGAAAATCCGTTCCCAAATTTCTGGAGGAGAGCGATCAAGACGAAGGTTTAGCCTTGCTGATACCAGATATACAAAATAGTGCAAGTATCGTTCAAGATGCAACTGCTAAATTAGTTGAAGCGAGTGAAGATGTTGCTGGGCCAGCTTCATCGGGGCCCGAAATGCCACTCAGATCCATTGAGCAACGATACCTCGAAGTTATGAAAAAGCTTCAATTTGGTAAATATCCTTTATAAAGTTCTGCATAATCAACATGATTTTTTATTCAAATATATCATCACGGGAGTCTATAATTAAATAATTGAATAAATTTTGTTTTTATTTTCAGATGCATACGAAATGATAGAAGAAAGTCCCGATGGAGGATTTAAGTTCGTTGTGTCTTACCACTTTGAAACTAATATGCGCTCAGCGGGTGAACGTCATCATCCAAGCCGTACTAAGCGATTGGCTCAGGAAGCAGTAACACTTTCAACTGCCCTCCCGTTATCCTATAGCAGCAGTGTCTTCGTGCGTTGTGATACCGATCGACTAGACATTATGAAAGTCTTGATCACTGGACCGGCCGACACACCTTATGCGAATGGTTGCTTCGAATTTGATGTTTACTTTCCACCTGATTATCCCAACGGCCCAATGATGATCAATTTAGAAACCACAGGAAGGCGTACTGTTCGATTTAATCCAAATCTTTATAATGATGGTAAAGTCTGCCTTAGCGTACTTAACACCTGGCACGGCAGACCAGAAGAAAAATGGAACGCACAAACTAGTAGTTTTCTTCAGGTAAATTATTTCATCACAAAAAAAAAATTTGATCCGTACATACTCATTTTATTATTTCATTTTCTCATATAGGTACTTGTATCAATCCAGTCTTTAATTTTGGTATCTGAGCCATATTTCAATGAACCTGGCTACGAAAGATCTCGTGGAAGCACCAGTGGTGCTCATTCCAGTCAGGAATACAACGCTAATGTATCTCAAGCTACTGTTAAATGGGCAATGCTAGAACAGATTAAAAATCCTTGTCCCTGTTTTAAAGAAGTAAGTTTACATAGAAAAAGATGAAAATGTTTTTCCTCGTAGTTATCGGTCATTTAAACAAATTAATATATATAAATTAATTATTACTATTATTTCGAAAGGTTATACATACACACTTTTGGCTCAAGAAACATGAAATTTGCGCACAAGTAGAAGGCTGGATCAGAGAAATGGAAAATTGCTCTGTTGACCGACGAACTGGAAGAACATTGTCAATGACTGCTTTAGCCTTACAGGTAAGTGGTACCTTTATTATTCTTTATATATACTGTGAAATTATTATTAATATATCAATAACAATTTTACAGAGACATTATAAGCTCTTAAGAGAGGAATTGAACAAATTACCTACGCCTGAAGGCCTGGAAGATCTAGCAGAGCCGCTGCGTTCACCAGCCTCACCCCTTGACAATACTCTGACACCTGGTACACCTAACTCGCCTCCACCCTCAACAATGGCCTCACATTTCATTAACTTGACCAATCCCATTCAGAGTACTAGTACGTCTGAGACAACGATGACTACGACAAGCAATCACGTACAAAACGACATCGACACAGATGTTGAAATGGAAAAAATAGTCTCAAAAGTGTGCGACTGAGAAGCGCCGTACACGAATATATTGTTGGACATTCTTTAAAGTCTATTGTTACAGTTTTATTGTGAATATAAAGAGACATGCACGTAATAATCGTCATTATTGTCGATGTCGTTGAGGAAAAACCGATATGGAACTGTTTATTGCGACTGATGTAGCATACAAATAATACAGGGGAGAAACCGTTCTATAGTAAGATTATTAGTGAAAAACTGCGTGTGAAGAAAAAAATCAATAATTAGTGGAGAATATGTGTTTTATGTAAATGCTCTCTAGAATAGAAGAGTCATTAAAGTTATTTTGCGCGAAAGAATGAAGACGAAAAATGAATAGTTATGTTAGTAGTTGTCAACAACTGCTGTAATGATGTGACGTGTGCTGCGTTTGTTTTACTAATATCGTATGTATTAAGAGGGAAAATAACAATCGTTACCTTTGCTATTTATGTTACAAATATTTCTCGTTTGCAATGCCACCTGATTTTTATACATAAAACATCAGAATTCAGGGTCACGAGTTAGTTTTCTTTTACTTTATTAATAGTTATGAGGAAAGCCGTGTCGACCGCTGGGCTTATCTTTAGAATAATTGTTGTGAAACGCAGGATTTATAGTTGTGTGGTTGCTGATTGAGTAGGCTGAAATTATTTTTGAGTTCAATAAATGTATCGCTCGAAATTTCCCATAAAGTGAACGAATGAGATCGATTTTTATTGTGAATGAACGAAAGAAATTTTTATCGACTCTCAAGAGTAGATGTCGGTGATACTGAGCTCCATATACTATTTTAAGTCGGCCTTGTTAGAAAATAATGGAAAACAATTGAGCGTTTTATTGAAGTAGTGCGTTTTATAATTCTAATAGATTATTGGTGAAGTTGATGATAACCAAAAGACTTTTACACCAGTTTATTAAGCGCGCAATTGTCTTTTTCTTTTTTTATTTGCATTCATAAATCATTATTTAGTTTGTTGTTTATATATACATATTATATATGAAATATATATCTTTTCTCACTACAAAAGAAAATGTTGACTTTGATACTTATACGTGAAAATTACAAAAGAGAGTGTTTGGTGTAGATAGCGTTATGTTTATATGAAAAAGCGATGATGTGATCAGAACTAATCGTGAAGGAATATGAAAATGTCCTTGACGGTACTGTCGATCAATGTAAATAATTTTCGAATAAAGTAATATTGCACACACGCATATATATGTTTATAATTCTAAAGAGAGTAATAAAAAAATTAACTACGATAAAATGTCTTACAAATGTTGAAAAGAGTGAAGAATGACGAATCAAGCAAAAAAAAAATACCGAAAAATTTTTAATAAAACGAACAAACAAACACTATATATATAGATTACTCTCCCTCTTGAATCACACGAGATGCGATATCGATTTGAATGTCGCTTTTCCGATCAACATGTTGTATAGTGATGTATCGAACAAAAAAACGTGTTAATAGTTATTTATAATAAACAATTGATATTACCCTCTGGGCAAAAGATTTTAGTTTCATTGAACCAAAACACCAGTTTCTACTTCAACATTTAACGTAGTCCGTAAAGTAAGTTTCGGGTTTATTTTTTACAGATGATATATTTAGAAATTGTCTACTAAATAAATTTAAGAAACATTTGACTATTTAAAAGATTAACAAAACTAGATAGATCGGGGAATCACAAATCAGTGCTATTTAAAATTGTAATAATCATAGTGCAAAGTTATTTCTACTCTAATTTCCTTCAGTAATTGTAATAATAAATTTTCATAATTATAGATCATAATTACAACTTTTTTGTTGAATATAGACAGCAATATCAATCGATTTTTAGTACCGAGATCTCGAAAATCTCGAAAACAACAATTTTCATGTATCTTTTTTAAAATTTTTACTGAATAACGATTTAGAAAGTTCAGCCTGGATCAGAAGAATTTCTGGAAATTAATTGCTTCATCGCGTAACTTTTTAAGCCAAATGGCGAAGATTGTATTTTTTTCAAAAAGTTCAGCTATGAATTTCTTTGTGCTTTTGTGGATCTTCTTCTGTGGATCAGAGATGGTTGTGGTGTATTTTTTTTTTGCTTTGCACGTCCTCAAAGCGACTATTGGGTACATCTAATGATTAGCTTACACCCCCTCGAATTACTTGGTAATTTTGCTGAAAATTATGATTCTGCAAAATTATGTCGCTGCAAATTTTTCGTGCAGCACAAACGCACATCGATAAATTTGCGAGACAGCTTCGGGGAAATTTCCAAAAAAAACTCGATCGACGTCTCATTGTTCTCTCTCGTTGCGAGCGCGGGCATAGTATGCGTATACGAGACGCATTGATAAAAGTGCACCTCCGTCGCATCTCCGACGCACACCGACGTGTGCATTTTTATTGACATCTCTCTCTCTCTCAGGTACAACACACATCGCGCGCACTTATCGTGATTTATTATTGTACAATATAAACATGAAATTTTCTTACGCGTCGCCTCCGCTCGCCGCTATTCTCTTAATGCAATGATAATTGCGGCTTAAAAACGATATCTCGTCGTGTGCGTGTGTCGCGAGCACCCGTGTAACGTCGTCGTGCGTAATCGTGCACTCGGAGATGTACACTCTTTGCACGAGACGAAAATTGACTTTACTTCAGAAGTCAATACAAACACAGAGGCGCGCACGGTTTATAGCGCAAAGAAAAAGCGACGACGACGATGACGATGGAAAAATTGGTATTCGGCCTGACGGACTACCTGCTGCTGGGCGGTCTGCTGGGCTTGAGCCTGCTCATCGGAATATACTTTGGCTTTTTCAGCAAACAGAACAGCGCCGACGAGTACCTGTTTGGCGGCAAGCACATGGGCTACCTGCCAGTAGGTACCAGCATCATAGCGAGGTAAGCCGGAACTTATGTACTAAAGCTTAAATCTTGTACAAATTATCCTCTTATCGTTTTACAAAAAATTGATTGATTGAAAAATATTTTAAAAAGTTTTGAGGTGATTCGGTTCTGATGAACGTAAAAAAGTCACGGAACAATGAATCTTGCAGATAATTCAATGCGAACAAAACGCGCTGAAAAATAACTGACTGTGACATCATAAAACTTAAGGGATTCAACATTTTATTAACTACAAATCAATAATATACTTCATTTTTTTTAAAATATTTATTGATTATTAATAAACTTGAACATTTTCTTACATAAGGTGATACCATTGAAGGAATACATGATATTATTGTAAATGAACTAGTCTTTCGAGATGTAAATTATATTTTATACGTTCATTCAGTTATCGCGCGCTAGTGCGATGCACCGAATCGATGTGGATTTTCAGATAATTTTTTTGTGAAAATGTCTTACTGCATTTATTACATGCATGTTTGGTTCCATTATGCACCGAATCGATGTGGATTTTCAGATTACCTTTTTGTGAAAATGTCTTATCGCATTTATTACTTGCATATTTGGTTCCATTATGCACCGACTCGATGTGGATTTTCAGATAATTTTTTTGTGAAAATGTCTTACTGCATTTATTACATGCATGTTTGGTTCCATTATGCACCGAATCGATGTGGACTTTGAGATTACTTTTTTGTGAAAATGTCTTACCGCATGTATCACATGAGTAGGTAATAGCATCATGTACTGAATCAATGTACTTTTTCATATAATCCTTGCTTGCAAATTCCTTTCCACTCACATCACATCCATGGGTGAGACTATTATGCTTCACATTCATGTGGGTTTTGAGATTACTCTTGCTTGAGACTGTCTTTCCACAAATGTCACATCTATGGATGAAACTACTGTGTACTGAATCGATGTGAGTTTTGAGATAACTCTTGGTTGAGAATTTATTTCCACAAATATCGCATGCATTCCAGATATCATTGTGCACTGAATCAATATGGATTTTGAGATAACCCTTTCGTGTGAATGTCTTTTCACAAATATCACACGCATGTTTGGCACCAATGTGTACTGAATCGATGTGAGTTTTGAGATAACTCTTGGTTGAAAATTTATTTCCACAAATATTGCATGCATTCCAGATATCATTGTGCACCGAATCAATATGGATTTTGAGATAACCCTTTTGTGTGAATGTCTTACCGCATTTATCACATGGATGGGTAATACAACGATGTAATGATTTGGCAGGCCTATTCAGATTACTTTTTCTTCCGAATTTCTTGCTGCATATTTTACATGCTTGAGTTATATCATTATTTACAATACCGAGGTGTGTTTTGAGATTATGTTCTTTATTTGACTCGCCAAGTTCCCAGTCAAAATTGAAATTTAATTCTTCATCATTCGATTCATTACCAACAAATTCTTGTTTTACTTTCTCCATGGGTTCTATTTTAACTATGTTTTGAGTTTTATAACTGTCAATTCTCTTAACTGTTAATGAATTAATGTTAGGTTTGACGTCTTCGCATTCAACAACTATTTCCACTTCGTCATGGAGTTCACTTTCATGTTTTTCTTCATAATTTGTAAATATATGGGTCTGTTGAAGAATCAAAGTTACGTCAAAGATTTCATTAAAAAACAATTAAAATACAAATCATAAATAATTTTTAAGACTTACTGAATTTTCTCGCAAGAATGGTAAAAATTGCATGTTTTTCAGATCAGGTTTCTCTTCAATCTTATCATAATTATTTTCAATCGGCGAGGCATTAGTAGGCTCTTCTTTTACTCTGAAATAACCCCAATAAGATCAAGTATCATGTTATAATATCTTTATATCAATCCTAAAATTACCTAGGAGTACAGTCAAGTATATCACTGGACTCCATATTTTTCACTTGGAATTTTCTTAACAATCAATCTTTGAGTGATGATTGCACATATCAAACTAATAAAACACAAAAAGACTGACAAGGGGCGATATGCTGTCCTCGCTAAATTATCGAAAACTGTGTCTATGCGAAGAGGTCCAGCTTATGCTCAAACAGCTACACATTCTAAACGTCCGTTTAGCTTAGCGCATGCAGTGCAAAACACCATATCGGATAAATTCGCTGGTCGTGAGGCGACGCGCGACGTAAACAAAAAAAAAACAGCTCTGAATGCTCTTAGACAGTCTTTTCGTGTAGCTTAAATTTAATTCATATAATATTTTCAAATTATGTTATGAAATTTTGAAATTATCAATTTAAGCGAAACGAAACTAAGACTAAGAATTATATTAATGATGAATTTACAGTAAACATTTTTCAATCGCTAATAAGCTGTAACGAAAAAATGATAAATTATTCCACGTCGCGTTACAGCTTGCTGTCCGGCATCACTTATCTGGGCGTGCCGACCGAGGTCTACCTGTACGGGGCCTTTTACGCGTTCACCCTCATCAACACCTGCATCACGGGCTACCTCACGGCCTTCGTGTTCATGCCGCTGTTCTATCGGCTGCAGGTCAAGAGCACCTACGAGTACCTGGAGCTGCGCTTCAGCCGGCGCATCAGGCGCTTCGCCTCGTTCCTCTACATACTGTCGCTGATGGTCTACGTGCCGATCATCATTTACGTGCCGTCGCTGGCCTTCGCCCAGGTCACCGATCTTAAGCTCAGCGTCGTCGCGCCCATACTCTGCGCCATTTGCATCGTCTACACGGCTCTCGTGAGTGCACGTCTGCGCTGTTGTACCGAATCGACGATCCGCGCTCGAGCTTGATAATTTTATTTTATAATTCTGGAAAAACATTGGATCTTTCCTCGTTTTATTTTCGGATAATTTGTTAATTCATTGTGTAAATGCCTCAGGGTGGAGTTAAAGCCGTCGTCTGGACGGACTTTGTGCAATTTTTCTTCGCCGTCGGAGGCTTGCTGGCCGTTCTCGTGCTCGGGGTCATTTCCGCGGGTGGTCTCTCGGCCGTCTGGCAAGTATCGAGAGATGGCCAAAGACTTGACATTTTCAAGTGAGATGATCATTATTATTACTTCTTAAGGATGTGATAAATTGAGCATTTTACCAAATTTGATGTTCGCAGCATGGATCCGAGTCCCTTCGTCAGAAACACCTTCTGGGCCATGTCGTTCGGTACGGTTTTCTCCTCGCTCAGTCACTCGGCCGTTGGCCAGAAATTCATACAGCGTTACTTGACCATCGACAATCTCACCGACATAAAAAAGTAATAATCCATTCAGTTTCTTAGAACATCGTCGCTAATCGTATACCCCCTACCACATTTTAGAGCAGTATTGATAAAAACAATTGGCACGTTAGTCCTGGACGCCGGCTGCGTCTACTGCGGACTCGTCATTTACGCCAGGTATTTCAACTGCGATCCGATTGAATCCAAGGTAGGCGTAAAAGGCTTTTGTACCTTTGAGCCAAATTCAATGATAACGCGATATCAAATTTCTCTGCAGATAGTCGAGCGAGGCGATCAAATCGTCCCGTACTACGTGATGGACATAACGAAAAATTTTCCAGGCCTCTCGGGGATGTTTTTGGCTGGCATTGCCGGCTCGGCACTGTCCACCATGAGCGCCAGCATAAACACCCTGTCGGGCATCATTTACGAGGACTTCATCGAGCAGTGGATACCCGAGAGCCCTACCAAAGACGCTAATGCCGCCAATATCATGAAGGTCCGTCTGTAGATTTGTTTGCGCAAGATTGCAATATTCATATCCGCACTGAAAAACTTTTAATATAAAAATTGCCTGCATCTACACAACATTGTTTCTCAATTTTCAATTCGTGTTCTCCGTGCGATGTAGCATTATAATTTCCAAAATTGTTCATTAAGGAAAATGATAATTTTTATAATCCATCGTTTTTTCAGCTGAGCTCCGTGATAATCGGCGTAGTGAGCATCGGCCTGATCTTCGTGATCGAGCATCTCGGCACGGTGCTGGAGCTGTCCTACAGCGTGCGCGGCGCCGCGGACGGCCCACTGCTCGGCTTCTTCTTCCTCGGCATGTTCTGCCCGTGGGCCGGCGAACGAGGCACTCTGACAGGTGGCTGCGTCGGCCTCCTCTTCATGCTCTGGGTCTCGGCGGGCTCCAAGTGGCACATCATGAACAATCGCATGCGCACCCCGCACCTGCCCACTTCGGTAGAGAATTGCTCCTCGGAGCTGATGATGAACAGGAGTTTGGAGATTCAGACGACGACTCTGGCACCGCTCAGCCCGGACGAGGAGCCCATGCTGCTGTTCAAAATGACCTTTTTGTATTTCGCCTTTTTCGGCTCGATCATAACGGTCGTGGCGGGACTGATCACGAGCTTCGCCATCGGCGAGGTTGATCTAGCGAAGGTGAATCCCGAGCACATAAGTCCATTTTTTCGCAGGTAAATTATTTGGACTTTTGAACGTTTAAGTATTTACCGACGAGCTGTCACGTTGAATTTCCAGATTTTTACCAAAGAAAGAGTATCAAGAAGTTTCGACGAGGGAGGAAAACGTAATGGAAAAAAATCACATGGAGTCCCGATTGTAATAACTAATAACTCGTCAATTACACTCACATCGTGGACGCTCAGTAAAAATGAAAATGCATTTTTTAATTTCAAAAATATCTCATAATTTTATTTTAATTATTGTTATTAGTATCATAAAATGTATTACTGTACTTTGTTTGATTTGAGCTTATAAAACGATGTCGTGCACGTGCGGAGTTGCGTGCAGGAAGATTAAAACGAAATTTCATGCACTGAAAAGTTCACAAAGTGAATCATGTAACACACGGTACGCGCATAATTTATTTCCAATTATCTTGGAAAAATTTCTATAAATTATTTAAATCTTATCAATTGTTGATATTACTTAATCTAAAGTGCTTTCAGCACAAAAATCGTTTTCTTTAATCGACCAAATGTGTTTTTCATTGACCAGATGCTTTTAAATAAATTCCAATAATTCGTCACTTTTACGCACATTTAATGTCAGGTAACTTTGTCGTTTTTTTCAAGCAGTCACACATGTCACACACTTATTATACACTGCCAAAAATTTTTACGAAGGCAATTTTGTACCAATTCGTATCACAAAATAAATCTTCAATAGTTTAAACATTTTAATAATAAATGGTGATTGATTTCTCTGTGACATTAATAAATATTCAAAGATTTTTGATCAATTTTTGAAAGAAAACGTGTCGTGATTTTAACTTGAAAAAAAAAATCCAACCAATAATCGAGTGCGGTGTATTTGAAAATCGTCATTTATCACACTGTCATCGGGCGTCGCGTCAAGTTCGCGCGCGCGCGTCGGAAAGAGTATAGTATAATATACCGCACGCAATGTTTGCCCGGCTTGCAGGTGTGCACACGACGATCGAGCTGAACCGAGCTCAAATCGAGTATAAACCGAGACGTCGGCGCCGTCTTGTTTATATTATTTCACGTATTTATATTTTCCTTTACAGAAAAAAAAAAGTAAAAAAGAAAGAAAAAGGAAAAAACGTAAATATACGTGTTCTCTATAGCTTATATGGATGCTCGCGTGGATTCGATATTAGCGCGAGTAATTATGCAAACAGTACGAGAGATTGATAATAAAGCTTATCGCTTTACGATTCTCAATGATAAATCAAACGTCGAAGCTCTCTCGTTATATTTAATTATATACATACACCCGCGCGCGCGCCAGAGAGGATTCTTCACGCGTGTACGGAAAAATTAGTCTCTCTTGACTCGTCGCGATTAGCAGTTCCGTTTAACGCGTGTAATCTCGCGCTCGTTCGCTCGCGTCGCTCCTCTCCTCCATGCAGTTCCATCCTCGAGGGAATCCATTTGTGAAATTCGAATAAAAAAATAAAGCACAAAAATGGATTTGAACGCGACGACGGTAAAGTCGACGGTGGTGGTTACGATGGTGCTGGGTCAAGCGACCAAGTCACTGGTGTTTGGCTGGACGGACTATCTGCTGTTCAGCGCGCTGCTCGGCCTCAGCCTCTTCATCGGCGTCTTCTTCGCCTTCTGCAGCAAGCAGGACAGCGCCGCGGAGTACTTGTTCGGCGGCAAGAAGATGGGATACTTTCCCGTCGCGGTCAGCACCGTTGCCAGGTATTAAACTTTTTTCAACCGCTCTCGGGCGTCCATCGTGTAAATAACACCCTTTTTCAGCATGATCTCGGGCGCCTCGCTGATCGGCTTCCCCACCGAGGTCTACCAGTACGGCTCGCAGATCATCCTGCTGTTCGTGTCGTTCGCCCTCGGCAGCGTCCTTACGGCCTGCGTCTTCATGCCCGTCTATTACAAGCTCGAGGTGACGAGCACCTACGAGTATCTGGAGCTGCGCTTCTCGCCCAATCTGCGCTACTTCGCCTCGGTCATGTACATCGTCTCGCTGATGATCTACATACCGCTGGTGGTCTACGTGCCGGCGCTGGCCTTCTCGCAGATCAGCGGCGCCAACATACACACCATCACGCCCATACTCAGCCTCGTCTGCATCACCTACACCACCATCGTACGTAATTTTACGCGTTTAATAATGAGAGTCGATCGTTTTTTATGAGTTTGTTTTTGTTGTTGTTGTTGTTGTTGTTGTTTTTACACGTGCCATAGGGCGGAGTTAAAGCTGTCATCTGGACGGACACGATACAGTTCATTTTCACGCTCGGTGGACTGTTTACTTTCATGTTCTTAGGCGTCAAATCGGCCGGTGGCATAGCGTCCGTGTGGAAAATAGCCGACGCTGGTGGAAGATTGGACGTTTTCGAGTGAGTTAAGCGATCTCGTATGATCACAGTTGACAAAAATAAGCATTTTTTTCTGTGCATATAATTTCAGCTTCGATCCGAGTCCGTTCGCTCGAACGACGTTTTGGGGCCTGATAATCGGTATGACGTTCTCCAACGTGAGTTCGGTATCCATCGGCCAGAAATACGTGCAGAGACTGCTATCTATCAAAAAGGAGTCCGACCTCGCCAAGTAACAATTAAATTTACGCTCGTTTACCCCTTTACTTTGTAACGCATAACTGTAATTCTATTATTTTGCTATCAAGGACACTACTCTGGGTCGGCATCGGCTGCTTCATCATCGTCGTGGCAGTCTCGATAACGGGCATAACCATGTACGCGAGATACGCCTCCTGCGATCCAATTAGCGCCGGGGTAACTATGTCGTTTCGCTAGCATTACATGTACCTATATACGAGCCGATTAAACGCAGCTTCTGCAAAATTCGCCGCACGCTCATCGAGTCTCTCGCTCAAAGCGCAGCGAATCTAATTTTCGTATACGCATTTACCTGTGCAGGCGATCGATAAGAGCGACAAAATCGTGCCGTATTACATAATGGATATAGCCGGCGATCTGCCGGGCTTGCCGGGCATATTTCTCGCCGGTATCGTGAGCTCGGCCCTGTCGACCATGAGCGCGGCCCTCAACACGCTGTCGGGCACGATTTACGAGGACTTCATCGATCGCTGGATCCCCGAGAGCCCGAAGAAGGACGCCAAGGCCGCTCTCATCATGAAGGTTTGCTCGTAATGAAGAGAGGCTCGTATCATTTTATCGCTCAATTGTTATTTTTATCAACTCAATCGATTCCGCAGGGCATCTCCTTCTTGATCGGCCTCATAACCATCGCGCTGATCTTCCTGATCGAGCATCTCGGCTCGATCTTCGAGATGGCCATGAGCCTGCGCAGCGTCGTCGAGGGCCCGATGCTCGGCATCTTTCTCTGCGGCATGTTCCTGCCCAGGGTCGGCAAGAGGGGCGCTCTGTGGGGCGGCATCGTGTCACTGCTGATCATGGCCTGGATCCTCGGCGGCTCCAAGTGGTACAGCTCCCAGGGCAAGCTCAAGAGTCCGACTCTGCCCATGTCCACGGAGAACTGCAGCGCCATTAGTTTTCCGGCGTCGATGCTCGCCAATGCCACGACGACATCGACGACGATTCCCGATCCTGTGGCCGCGGACGAGCCGATGCTGATCTACAAAATATCGATGCTGTACTTGGTGATGGTGGGCACCGTCATTGCCGTTGTCGTGGCCGTCGTGGTCAGCTGGACGACGGGCGAGTGGAACACGACCGAGACTCATCCGGATCTTCTCTCGCCGGTCGTGAAAAGGTAAGTGCTGCACGAAATCATTGTTATAGCTCGAATATTAGGAATCATTGATCACATCATTGTGTATAAACGTGTACGCAGATTTTACGCAAAAAAGTCGTCAACGTCCTACGACGAGGTGGCCACGGACGAGCGGCAGCTGCACGACCACGCGCTCAAAAAGCTCAACGATCAGCATCAGCTTCACACGGACGAACTCAAAGATACGTGACGTCGGCGTATCGAGATACGCAAGATAAACATTCGCATCTATAAGTATGTGTACCGCGGCGTCGGAGGCTCTGAATCGTCTATGCAATCGTGCCAGTATATCACACACACATTGCGATGTAATGCAATTAAAGGCTGTCTCGCTGCTGCTGTTTATCGATATCGATGTGTACTTATATTTTTTTAGATGCAATGTCATCACAGTGTACAGAAGTATTATTGTTATATTTTTATTGTGTATATTTCGCTCGGCCGAGAATACTCGTGTTTTATTTTATAATAAATTGTACCAAAAAAAAGTGAAAATTTGCGACGGAAAAGTCACGATATTGTCGTATCAATATGAGAAAAGCATAGGAATGCATATCTATATTTGAAGCATATCTGGAAATATATGTAGAAATAAATCGTAAATTCTTCGTGCTTCGCGCGACAGATTTACGACGAAGCTGTATGAATAAAATTACGTATATCATGTCAATGCGTGTGAAAGCGACGCGAATTAGTTTTATCTATTGTCATCGGCTGAAATTACGAAACTTGTCAAATGCGTTAGAATAGTCTTGTACAAAATTGTCTTCGATCAAATAGGCTCTTCGCATTCAAATAAAAAACATGTTGACTTTGAATTGTATCATTACAATAGCTTAGGTATGTAGCCACATAGTAAATATTAATATTAGTCGCTAGACGAACAAATGTATTCATGTAAAACGCCGATGTATTACGATAACAACTCAGGACACGCGAGTATCAATTCCTAGTCGATAAGCTCTCGGTTTAAAGCACAACAGCAGTCGCGGCGGCAGTGGCGCAACACGTTACAGTACGTACAGCTTTCAGCAAGAGATCGAGGTAATTGGCCCCAGTTAACGAGGTGCTATCGTAAACAGCCTCTCTAAATGTGTGCCGCACGCGTGTACTCGCATACCATGCTGTGGATGCAGACGTTGCGTCTTGAGTGCGCCGTACGCGTGTATGTGCACGCGGCAACTGCATCGCGTTCGAGTTTCGTTTGTGCTCCTGCGAGAGAGAGAGAGGGTAAGTTTGTCGTCGTCGTCGTCGTCGTTCTACTACGACCCTGTACATAGGTATACATATGCTTGTTATTTACACGTATATATACCGAGGCACCGAGATGACGCACAAGCCGAGCCCTAAAACCAGCGATGAACTTGTATACCACCGGGCGCGTCGAGAGCACACGGAGGAACGACCAGTGCTTTCGCGCGCGCTTGACTGATGTGACTTTGTTTCTTGGCGTGGGTAGTGTTTATTTTTTTACTTCTTACTTTTTTGAAAGTCGAGAAGCGGACAACTTTCTTGCGCGCGCGCAAGTGTAATTTATACTTTTTTTTCTGCGCGCCCGCAGCAAACGGTATACAGTTAAGCGTGCACCCAGCAAATTGCTCTTTTCTTTACTCTCTCTCTCACGCTCATCTCTGTATATGCCCCGTCTTTTCTCTTTATGATGAAGTCCCCGGAGCCCGCGTCGGTGTACGCGGCAATTTCGAGCTTTTTATCATCTGTTTTTTTTTTCGAGCTTTCTCGTGGCCTGCGCGCGTATATCGTACTTTGGCAAATTTGCTCAACGACCGCACCGGCACGTCGGAGAATGCGAATTTTCGATGCAGTCGCCAACGGTTACACGACGCGCGGGTCAATGAACAAAACAATTCGTGACTTTCGGACAATGAGCTGCCGAGTACCTTTCCAGAAGATGCGCAGCACTGTCGACTCTTTTGATCTACCCTCGCTGTATGGAGTAATACCTACGATCTTGTCTCTTTTTTCTTGCGAGGTTGGTTCAGTAGCAGGACGTCTCGAGTCACTAAGTTGAACGCGCTTCGAGAGCATTCGATTAAAAATCGATTGCCCAACAGTTTTTTAGTGCGATTTAATGTAAGTAAAGGTTTTACTCGGTGGATGATTAGAAAAAGTGCCGCCCACGCAAACTTTCATTTGCCTCTCACGCAATTCAAAAAGCATTAATATAATATTTTGGATAAAAGTACTAAGAAACGGACAAAAACCATTATGAGAGCTTTTACTAATTTTGAAGAAACCTAGAAAACATTTCAAGTTTAAATTATATAGCTAAATGGTTTCCACTGTGGTTTTTTTCGATAAATACTTATTGTTATTATCTAACACTAATTTCTTAGCAGAATAATTAGTCTGTTATGTTTGATTAATTCAGGATCGCGTATCATTACGCGTGGTTTATCAAAAATCCAGTAGCCCACTAAACGCTCACTTCATTCAAAAAACTCCCGGCTGATCGTTGCACGATATTCTGCAGAATTAATTAGCTGTAAAATTCAAGAGAGATATGCGATTAGCAGCAAGCGAAATTTAGTCTACGGATTAACAATAAAGCAAACCCCTAGGACAGTGAACAAAGGTATAAAAATAGTAATTGATAGTCTGAGGTTCGGGTAAGACACAAGCATATTAGCCCAAATTTTATTGAAATTTTAGAAAAGTAGCTATACAAGTATCAATATGTATATTTACAATTGTCAAGAGAAAGATCAGTTTTTTTTTATTGTCTTATTAATATTAATGAAGTGCTAACTATTCTCTGAGGAACTATTCAGAGCAAATGATTACAATAAGTTCGATACTTTCGTATGAACAATGAATTATTCATAAAATCTTTTTTCAAGGATTGTTTTTTTGTGTTCGTGGGCAAAATCTTAATGATCTTTATGGACCGTCTTTTGGTGAAAGTGCAAACTCTTTTGTAATTTTTGTCCAAATTTCTTTTTAAATTTTTCGCAAGCGTAATCTTGACGTCCCTCATGCATGGTTTTTTGGTGGGAGAATAAATGTGATTTTTTTCCAAATTTCTTTTCGCAATAGTCGCATACATGATCTTTGCGACCCTCATGGACTATCCTTTGGTGCTTGAACAAATCTGATTTATAACCAAATTTTCTCTCGCATTTGTCACATGCGAAATCTTTGCAACCTTCGTGTATTGTCTTTTGGTGCCTGGTCAAATCTGTTTGATCCCTAAATTTCATCTTGCAATTGTCGCATGCGAAATCATACCGACCCTCGTGTACAGTTTTTTGGTGAATAAGCAAACTCGATTTCTGTCCAAATTTCTTTTGGCATTTGTCGCATGCATGATCTTTGCGACCCTCATGAACTATCCTTTGGTGCTTGAACAAATCAGATGTAGTTCCAAATATCCTCTTGCACTTGTCACATGCAAAATCTTTACGCTTTTCGTGTACTGTCCTTTGGTGCTTCAACAAATCTGATTTATATCCAAATTTCTTCCGGCACTTGTCACATGCGAAATCTTTACGACCTTCGTGTACTATCCTTTGGTGACGGAGCAAAGTTGATTTTTGTGTAAATTTACTTTCGCAATTATTGCACGAGTAATTTTTGTGACCTTCATGTACTGTTGTTTGGTGCTTCAATAAATCAGATTTGGTTCCACATTTCCTATCGCACTTGTCGCATGCAAAATCTTTACGCTTTTCGTGTACTGTCGTTTGGTGTCTAATCAGTACCGATTTTTGTCCAAATTTATTTTCACATTTGTCGCATGTGTAATCTTTGCGACCTTCATGGATTGTTTTTTGGTGCGAAAGCAAATGCGATTTGTGTCCAAATTTTTTCCCGCATTTGTCGCATGCGTAATCTTTTTGACCTTCATGAACCGTCCTTTGGTGGAGAAGCAGAGTCGATTTGCGTTCAAACTTATTTTCGCACTTGCCGCATGCGTACTTTTTCTGAACATCGTGTATTGTCCTTTCGTGGAAGAGTAACTGACTTTTTTGTCCAAATTTCTTTCCATACTTATCGTGTGCTGTCTTTATGTGCAACAGCAAACTATGTTTATTTCCGAATCTCTTGGCGCACTTTTCACATAAGTGATCTTTGAAAACTTCATGGAATATTTTTCTGTGCTTGAGTAAAGTCGATTTATTTTCAAATTTTCTCTCACATTTGTGACACGTGAAATCTTCGCGATCTTTGTGTACTAATTTTTGGTGTGTGAATAAACTCGATTTTTTCACACATTTTTTCTCGCATTGGTCGCATGCAAAGTCTTTGTCGATTTTGTGTTCTGATATTTGGTGTCTACTCAAATGACTTCGAAACTCAAATTTCTCTTCGCACTTGTTACATGTGTAATCTTTTTGTTCATTGTGAATCGTGTCTCGGTGGGTTAACATGTTTGATTCTAGTATAAATACCTCCTGGCAAATATCACAAACATATTTTTTGTCGTCTAAAGCTGTAAAATTGTGTTCATTTAAGTTATTTTCCGAGTCAACTTTTTCGATTTTCTTCTCACTTTCATCCATTTTGGTGTCTTAATTAAATGAGGGATCCTTCGATTTTGTTCTACGGAAATTTAACGAGTAAAATGTATCTTTTCGTATTAAGGCTTGTTTCATAGAGAAAGACAACATTTAAACTAATTTAATTTCACTGTAAACATGATCAGTGTTCGAGGGACGTTGTCAGAATTGTTTATGATACTATTGTTTACAATTAAATAACCGTTTTATTTGTTTATACTTTAACTATTTGAAAGATTTTAAAATTTTAACTTGGCGACGAATCCCTCGGGGATTCGTTACGTCTTCTAAAACCGAATACTTCCAAAAAAAATCCTGACAGACAACAGCGAGTTCACACATAATACATCCAGTAAATAGATCCTTATGCTCATATAATTAGAAATTTTAATATTTATTCTAAAATTTGCCGTCCCCGAGTCATAGCGTGATTCACATGCTCTATAAATCGCCACTGGTTTTACTGCTTGCCTCAAATGGATTATTGGAATGTAAAAAACTAGGCGAAGCAAGTACAGTAGTAACGAATAAGAAAACGGCATAACTGGACTGAAAAAATTAGGCGAAAATGGCTTATCCTTGCCGAAGAGCTAACAATTTATCTGCCCCCTTAAAAAAGAGATGGCCTGATGGTGAGATTGCAGTAAACGTGTTATTATTGGTTATTTCAATTGGTTTGGTTTTGTTATATATCTACATTGAGCGTAACTTTTCAAATTAATAATAACGCGACAGCCTTCGAGTCGTACACAGCGAGCTGACATATGGAGTGTGCGCACGTTAGAAGGTGCATCCTATCCTTTACAATCGCACTGTTTATAGCCGTCCACGTCTTTAAACCAATTTGTTACCCACGAACGTAATAAATGATCGAGCGAAACTAGTCAACTTGCGAACAGAGATTATCGCAAATTACGAAGCGCGTTAAACGGTAAGCTAAATGAAGTAAGAGTAACCCAGAAAATGCATTTTCTGCGGCCATTGTAATTCCACAATTTGTATGGATATAACGCGAAACTCACATAACTTAATGCATCATGTAGATTAACTCGAAATAAGCAGTAAAGTTTTTTTTTCATTGAAAAATTTATTGATTTTTTTAAATCATGGTTGTTATTTTTTACATATATTGATATAACGTTAAGCAGCATTAGTTTATAAAATGATGTAAAATAAAAATTGTTAAATAAGTTTTTTGAACAAATACAATAGATCGTGCATGCGGTCATTCAGTAGGTACGCGTGAGTGATGCGCCATGTCTATATGAACTTTGAGGTTTCTTTTTTGTCCGAAAATTTTTCCGCAGGAATTACACGAATGGGTGATACAATGATGCAATGAGTCCATGTGTCTTTTAAGAGTACTTTTTAGTGCGAATGTCTTTCCGCAAATATCACATGCATGTGTGACACCATTGTGCTCCGAATCAATATGAATTCGGAGACTTTTCATGTATTTAAATATCTTTTTACATATGCCACATTCATGCGTGACACCTATATGTACTGCATCAATGTGTGATTTGAGATTATTCATGTTCATAAACGTCTTTCCGCAAGTCTCACATGTTTTACGTGTGTTCATGATACCCTTATGTAGCACTTTAATGTGTCTCCTGAGGTTAGATTTGTCTGAAATTTTTTTTTCACAAATATCACATTTATGGGTGACACCATTGTGTACTGAATCTATATGAATTTTAAGATTACTCTTGGTTGAGAATTTATTTCCGCAAATATCGCATGCATTCCAGATATCATTGTGCATCGAATCAATATGGATTTTGAGATAATCCTTTCGTGTGAATGTCTTTTCACAAATATCACACGTATGTTTGACACCTTTATGCACTGAATTGATGTGGATTTTGAGATTACCCTTGCTAGTGAATTTCTTTCCGCAAACATCGCATGCATGTTTGACACCTACGTGCACCGAAGTGATATGGATTTGAAGTTGACTGTTCCATTTGAATATCGTTCCGCAAACATTACATGCGTGGGTAATACCACCATGCATCGAATCTATGTGAGTTTTGAGATTACGCTTGGCTAAGAATTGATTTCCGCAAATACCACATGCATGTTTGGTACCATTATGAGCCGTATTAATATGTGCTCGGAGATAATTCTTTGTTGTGAATGTCTTATTGCATAGATCACATTTATATATGATACCACTATGCACCGCGTCTATGTGAACGTTGAGACTACGCTCGTGGGTGGGTTTTTTTAGGCACGTATCGCAGGAAAGTATAGCACCGCGGCGCGATGAGTGAACATTCCTATCAACGTATCTTGTGCGTTCAAACGTCTTTCCACATGTTTCACATGAATAGTTTGTATCATTAAGAATCGATCCAATTTGGGTTTTGAGTTTATCATTACTGTTGAGCTTTTTTGTATCTCTTTTCCTTCTACTCTTCTCACTGACTTTACAATCAGGAATCAAATTAATTTCCTTTTTCACTTTGCCCTCATTTTCTATTTTAATTATGTTTTGAGAATAATCTTCAATTTTTTTATCTTCAAAGAAATTCGTACTGAGCTTCATGTCTTTACACTCGAATTCAATTTTCATTTCGTCAAGTTCTGGCTGATTATTTTTGCTACATTCTTGAAGCATCTGTAATAAAATATCAAGTTATTTTAAATTTTTCGAAAAAAAAATGATTTCTTTGTAAATGGTGATTAGCCATTCTTACTGAATATTCTCTGAAGAACTGAATATTTTTAACATCGGACGTATCGTCAATTGCTTCACGAACATCATATTCTGTAAACGACTCATTATAGGGTTCCTCCTTTACGCTGAAATATTTTTAGTAAGATTGAATATTTTGCTATAATATTTTCGTAATTAAATTCTTATAAAATAAAATTTACCTAACAGTACAGTTAAATATACCGCTAGATTCCATGTTTGTCACTTGAAATTTCTCGAACGACTAATCTCTCGGTAGTAATGTTACACATCGAACCAACCAAGTTAAATTTAATAACATTTACAAATCGTTGGATCAAATTCGAATCGAACTCATGTAAACAAAGCAACAATAAATCATTACATATTATTGAAAAAGAATTATACATTAATCTCCATAAGCAATAATTATGTTTTCTATTAATAATATTTCATTAATAAAGAATTAAAAGAAAAAAGGAAGATTCTACAGCGTGGGAAGCGAGCCGAGAAAGATCCAGTATGGATACATCGCTATAGCACATATCGAGTCATATCTCTTCGCGGTCGAGGAGGATATTACTCTCTTGGCAGCGGGGCAAGCATTACTTCAATATTAGTTTGGTTGGTCCTGCGGTATAATTTATAGTTTCAAGTTTATGTTCGCGGCTTCGTTCGAATGGAATTTCCGAGCTATTATGCTTGCGCCGGCCCCTCAACTTCGTTTACCCGTCGGACATACGTGTGTACATGTAGCGCGCGTAGTACACAAGTACCTTACGTATGTATGTGTGTGCACATTATAACAAAATACTTGAAATAATAGATGAAAATGGATGAGTGTTACGGTTGAGATATTATAAAGAATCGGAGCATTTTCCAGGTAAACATTGAAGAAATAAGATAGCGAATAGTTTTTAACGAAGTAACGTACTTCATATTTTATCCGTTCGATGAACATTCAGGGCCGGAGAAATTCGACTAAAAAAGTAACCAGAAAAGCCATTGATTTATTGGCCCTTTAGGTATACATTTCATACGAAAAAAAGGGAAAAGCGAACGGTCCAGAAAATAGCCTCACACGATCGTAAGGGCAAAAACAACTTAGCCATCCGAGCGTTTAAAATTTCCTCCTACATGCGAGTATATAACCGAAGTTTCTTTCTCGAGACACACGCGGACTTACTTACCGAGTTTTTCTCGCTATTATACGCTCGCGCTGGTGTGTACGTGTGCGCGTGTGTGAGTGTGAGTTTGAGCCAGCAGCAGCTGATCGGGAAAATGTCTACGTTGCTCGCGCGCGCGCGCTCGAGATACCTTCAAGTTGGCTGCACAACTTCCGACCCGGGCCGGCCTCGCGCGAAGCTGCGCATATTTTCTTTTTTGTGTCGTGCAATCACATCAATGAGAAAACTTTTACGCGAGCTTTAAAAGACCTGCAGCGTGGGGTAATTTTTGCTACGCGATTAGATTCGAAGCTTCGAGCGCGTCAGAATTTTATACGACTTTTTCGCTTTAAAAGTTTGAACGAATCATAGATACACAGAGGCTGCAAAAATCCTTTGAACAATCATTACCTTTGCGTGTTATCATCGAGCGATTTTTCAAAAATTGCATCGCAGCTACACGAGTGTTTTTTGGACCGATACTTTCGAAATCGAATCACCAAAACTCACCGTTACCGAAAGCTTCACGCGTGCGAGAGCTTCGCGCGAGCGTGCATACACGTATTTTTTTTTACTCTCTCTGGCATCTTTATGAAACCTACTATTTCATATTTACTGCCTTTTACCAGCTCGTACGATATTCAGTTTCTTTCCGCTGCTTTCGTGGTATTAGCCTGGTTTGTTTTTTTTCTGGTTCAACTCGCAACTTGCGAGCAATGTGTATTCCTTTGGCTTTGATTTATTGGCTGATTCTTTTCACTCTTTTTTATATGTTTGTACGTTTCGAGGGTGTGTATCCTCGTATATGGGGAAGCACAGTTAAAATTTATATATTATTGCAGTGAAAAATATTATTATTGCTTTATAGTGCATTATTTATTTTCTATGACGTTAAATTTCAATGTTAATAGTGATGAATAATCATTTATTTATAAAAAAAATGCATAAATTTACAAGTTCGTCAGCAAAATGCATATAGTTGTATAAATCGTAAAATATGTGGAAATTTGATCACTATTTATCTAAAACGAAGTTCCAGTTTTTAAATAAAAAAAGTATTAGGTCAAATAAGAACAATTACAATTGTTGGTTAACAAATTCATTTGACTTATTATTAATTACCAATACTATTACAATAGTATTACTGGTATCACTTAGTACTACTTAATTTACTTAGTATCAAAAATTAGGAAAATAAATTTTTCAATTTATAACAGATTATCTTGTTAAATTGTTAACAATTCTTTGATGCTTAATCTTTAACAAGTAATTGACATTTTTGGATATTACATCACCGTATATCCTCACATGTGCAAAATAAATCATATCGTACAAGCTATAAAATAAATTAAATACTCGATTTAGAGTACATTTTTGAACTTTCATTAGTTCTAGCTAAATTTGATTCTTTTGCAAAGTTGCAAAAATAAAATTTGAATGCTTGTTTTGTAAAAAAGAATTACAGATTTGATCTGTATAACATTTTAAAAGAAAAAAAAAGTAACAAGTAGGGGATGCGAGATAGATTACAAGAAGTACAAAGTGTTTCGCAGAGCCTGGTGAGCCGGGGTCCTCAGCGCCTGGGACGTGAAGAATGCCAGCTTGTGGGCGTACTGGCAGGGAGCCGGTACGCGCACGGTGCCGCTGAAATTGAAGTACATGTGGCAGAACTTGTAGGTGATCTTCTGCAGGGCGTTGGCGCTGAGATTGCCCGAGTTGTGAATGATGTTGTAGGCGGTGGGCGAGACGGTGCCCTGGCGCACGTTCTGCGACACGAGGAAGAAGTCGAACTTGAGCGGGGACGTGATGACGTCGTCGACGATGGTGCCGGGCTGGGGATTGCGGCCGTTGTGGAAGATGCGCGTGTTGATGCGCTTCGTGACGATGATGAAGGTCAGCTTGACCTTCTCCTCGCCGCCGTAGAGTCCCGCGAGGCGCTTGTAGATGTGGCTGACCTCGTGGTCCGCGACGTAGCGCAGCTGGCCCTCGCCCACGCCGTCGCGATAGACGAGGATGCGCTCGGGCAGGCAGTTGTTTTTGCGCCGGTACTCGCACAGAGCGTGGCTGATGTGCACGGCGATGTTGTTGGACAGCTCCTCGCCGTTGCTGTGCTGGGTCACGGCCGAGTAGTAGCTGCCGTAGTGCAGCGGGTCCAGCGAGGCGACCATGGCACCTGCGTAAACGAAAGCAAAAAATCGAATGAGGCAACATTTTTTTTAACTTAAAAAACTTTGCTTCAATTTTTCGATACATACCGTAGTCGGTGCTCGCCTTGTCGTGGCACACGTCGAATCCGATGACCATCATGTTGGGCACTTTGTGGCTGAGCTCGACGGTCCACGGGTGTCCGCCGATCTTGCAATTCAGCTGCACCGCGACCTTGCTGCTGACGGACTTCATCATGCCCGGGCTCTTCTGTCGCAGCGTCTTGGCTTGCAAGACTTGGCTGGGGCAGGCGGCGGTGATGCACAGCTCCTTCTTGATGGCCGCGTAACGATCGCCGTTGACGTTGGGCACGATGCACAGGATCAGCTGGGGCGTCTCCTTCTGGAGGGTGTGGCGCAGGCCGTGCACGTACTCGTCGGTACGGTCGCCGCCGGTGCGCACGATCTTCGGCCGGTCGATCTTGAAGTTCATGGCCGCGGCCGAGTTCATGATGGATTGAATGAAGGTCTGTGAAAGTACAAAAAAAAAATCATTATCATCGAGCTCGTCGAGTATGTTACAAACCTGTGTGTGTGTGTGTGTGTGTGTGTGTGCAAAAATGAGTACTCACCTTGGCGTCGTCCACGTGCTTGGACGGCACGATCACGTGCCAGGAGTTGAGCTTGGACACGGCGAACATCTTGTTCTCCTGGGCGTCGAAGTTCCAGTCGCCCGAGGTCTTGGGCGTGACGGCCTTGCCGTGGAAGTGGATCTTCTCGGTCTCGATGATGCGCGCCGGCACGTCGGTCAGGTGGTCCTCGAACTTGAAGTTCCACTCGTCGAACTCGTTGGAGATGTCCTTGTTGGTGGACAGGCGCCGATTGAACTGCAGCAGGCGCTCGATGCGCGTCTGCGGGACCAGCCTGGTGTGCTCGGCCAGGGCGCGCATGGTCTTGAAGTCCTTGCGCATCGTATCGGTGAGACCTGCGTGAAACGAAAAATAAAATTAATAAATAAAATGAATGGTTATTCGTGCATAGAATTTACAATTTTTGCTTACCCGTGCTTCTGCACAATTCAGGAATCAGATAGATCAGTTCCGACTGGCCAGCTCGACGATCTCGGGCAGTGGATCTGGAGACGAGCAGCGGCTGTCCCATGTCTCGCAGTTTAATCGAATATTTATTTCGATAATAATCAGCGTAGATGATTTTCTCGTCGTCCTTGCTCGTGAAAGTATGCTTGGGATTGTTTTCCCAATCGATGTCGTCGATCTTGTAGGTTTTATTGTTGTAATCTGTCAATACAACGCTGCCCAACACTTGATCGGCGTACATGTTCTGCAAAAATCGAAAAATATTCATCAGTCTCAATTTTAATTACCAAAAAAAAAAAAGTAATTGAATTTTCTTTACCTTGAAATCGCGAGGATTTTTTTCTCTGCACTCCGTCAAGAGATCATAGAGGGTTTGCTGCCTCATTACCTTGAACGAGGTCTCAACGCACATCATCACGTCTCTCTCGTGCTGACGAATCGAGGTGATGTAACCTGGCCAGAGCTGCAGCTTGTATTCCTTTACGTCGATCTGAAACACAAACGTAAAACGATTCGAGTAATTATATTGCGCTAAAATTTCGATGAAATTGAATAGATTGATAAACGTTTATATTACCGCACAGCTGGGATCGTAGTAGTCGCGTCCGACCAATTGCAATTTCAAATGCTCCAAGCATCTTCGAACCACGATGTTGAAGAATTGCAAATAATGATAATCGCCAATCGGCAAGTCGCCAACGAGACGGATTTTGATTTGAACTACTTGCGCAGGAACAATATCGGTATAGGGAGACTCCGATGTCAACTCGAGAGGCTGTGAATTGAAAACACAAAAACATAAGTAAATCAAATTCCAATGAAAAAATAAAAATAAAAGAAAACATTACCTGCGGCAAACGATGACTCGTGTACAACACGGTGCCGTCGAAAATATAAGCGCCGAGCTTATCCTTGTGCGTTCTTATTAAAGCCTTCTTTGTCCGAGTGCGATCGTCGCAGGGGCTGAAATCGACTCGATACATATACAAACACCAATCGGTCTTGTTTGTAAGTTTGAAGTAGTTCGATTTACACAGGATCTTGGTGCCCAGAGTGCCTGCAACGATACGGTAATGTTTTCAAAATAACGAACGTAAGAAATGACTTTCAAGCGCGTCCGGGCGACTCACCTTGCTTCGAGGCGCAGTTTACAGGCTTTGTAAGAATCTCATTTTCGGGCGCGGGCCTCGGAGTTTTTGAGCGTAGTACGGAAGTCATGATGATTTACAATTGATTTGCAATCTGTAACAGTATTTCAATAAATTTATTCATTAGTACTGTCATTATTGATGATTACGTTTAATTTCAATTCTGAGAACTTTTCGAAAAAAATCTACATGCTTTTAAACAAATTCTGTAAAATATTCCAATAAAATTTATTGTTCGTATGTAAAAAATTTAAATTGTCATTAACTTTTAGTAAGAGTTCACTCCAAATAAATTAAAATTATTCAATTTTACGATAATGAAAGAAGTTTTTCACGGTCAATTAGTAACTTTATCGCGTTGAATTCTCTTTTGTATTTTATTTTTTTATGAAAAATCGAAATAATCGATTAAAGACACGATGATCGACAATTATTGCATTTGTTGAGGTGAAAAAAAAGAAGTACTCACAGTTTTATTCTCAATTGATAGTAAAAAAACAAAGTGCAATAGCACGTGTTAACCTCTAATCGTCAAGACAGATTATAAAATCATTAGCTCCAATGATTCTACGAAGCAGTGTATGCGAACTGAACACCAGAAACAAATTGAAAAGAAAAAACTCCTTACAAAGATTCTCAAAAACTGATGCGTTTGCTAATTCGTGCGGCGCTCCAATGTACAGAAATACGCTGAGGCGTGCACTTAGCAAACCTGTCGTTTTGAAACTGATCAGGCCGCAGCGAGGATTATCTATGCTAGCTCCGCCGCAAGCAATGAGAGCGCCGATTTTTTGCGACTAAGTAGGGGGACTCGGTCGTGGTTAGGGGGACAGCTTCTCGACGGCTATTCGTCTCATTATGCGATCGCCTTACTCCGTAATATTTCTTCTCCCACCTAATTAAGCCTATTACGAGTGAGCTATTACGCTATGCGGTAGTACTCTCCCCCTCCAAGCAACGAATCTTTCTGACGAGCGATTGATTTTGCTGCAATTTTTATTTGCGAATAAAATCGAACTAATACTATATGCATTTTGACTAATTTTTCATGATATGTATTGGTTTTGACATCTCGTCTAGTCCGCGAGAGTCAATCATTGCTTTCATATTATAACTGCGTACGTGCTCGTTAGATACACTTTTTTCTTTTGATTGCTTGTTCGAAATGATTTTTTTATCGTTCTAGAAAAATGATCAACAAGAGTATTATTAAAAATTCTCGTTGTTATTTAAGAAATTGCATTGAAAAATATATTAATGATTAAACGAGCTAAACTAAAACAGAAGATTCTAAAAATTTTATCGTAACAAAAAAGTATGATATTATGCCATAGTATTTTTAGACAAAATATTGTGCTGATCGTTGGTAAATTCCAAGTTTTATCTTTCTCGACTTTTCGCTTCTTCTTTGTTCGCTATACATGACTCAAGTATACAGACCAAAAGTGTCAAATTGCACACGAGCAATTAATATAACGCGTATATGCAAGAAGGAACTTGAAAGCAAATTATCACTTGTGTATTTACTTTTATAGGTATTTCTACAAAATAATAATGAGAAGAATTTGTATATTTTAAAAACGTAGAATGTATTTTCGAATTGAATTTCATATTTAATGAGAATTTATTTATTTCACTGCTATCTTTCAACAAAAACAGTTGTGCTTGGTTATTCGAAAAAGTATTATTATTTATGATCGAACAGTTTTCTTTTTAGAAAATTCATTGAGTGAACGAATCATTTTTCAAGTTCGTTGTGTCACTCTGTAAGTTATCGAGATCTTTTAAAACAGGCGTCGCAAAGAATTTCTTGAACTATATACGATGAATTCATTCATTCTTTTTCTGATAATCCATTTTCTAACGTTCATTAATTTTCAATCGTTTTCCAGTAATTTTGAATGAGCACATACTCTAAATATATTCGTGGAATTCATTGCTATTTTACAGATTTTACAGATTTACAGATATTCTCAATATTTCAATGAATATACTCGACTTTTGTCGGCGTGCAAAGATTTTCTTACATAAAATAATTGAAAATACGCTAGGAAGTTTTATAATTCAAACAAATCAGTTTTCTCACTCGTGTAAGCATGAAACTTTTATCAGCGCAAGCCCGAGGTTCCATCGAAACTGGGCGTCGCAGATATATAGATATACAAGCATAATTATCTATTTATAGCGCTTGATTTGTTCCTCTCGAACAACAAGATCCGAGCCCTCTTCTAATTTCCCTCGGCACGAATAGTTTTCAAACTTTATACGATAACTCGAAAAGAATGTCTCATTCCCTTTGTTTAAAATTTAATTTTCATCAGATATAAGTTGGCCGATTATTTTAGAAGATAAATATACATCGAAATGTGCCCCTGGCACTGACAATCTTTTAGATAGTTTTCTGTTTGAGTAAATGAAGATAAACGATCGCACTTGTAGTTTCGCGAACTTTTTGTTTCCACCTGATGCGAAATCTAAATTATTTTCATCCCTTCTTTTTTCATTGCATTCGTTGGGCAATAGAAACAATCCGATCGAATTATTCGAGAAGTCTGTTTATTGACTTCCAATTTCCTTCGATGATTAAAATTTATTCGACGCAATCAGGGCCGTAGCCAGAAAATTTTTTCGGGAGGGGTTTACCTGGGTTACTTATGTAGCTTGGGTTACCATTAGCAGAAGGTAAAATCACAAATTTCGGGGGGGGGTTCTAACACCCAAACCCCCCCCGCTGGCTACGGCCTTGGACGCAATAATGACACGCGAGAAAAATAATAACGGCTGCGCGCCTGTGTATGCGTTGGTGCATTGTGCCAAGTTATGAATATTGATGCGAATCGCGCCGAAACGTTGCGATTCGCGCCAATATGCGTTCGACCGCTACGTATAGTCTAATTAAATAATGGCATGTACGTTGCGTTATTATTATGTACGCGCGCGCGAGCGAGCGAGGTAATGTAAATTTTAGACAGCTCTGGCCAAGTGAATAATCAAACAGCCATTGATGAAAATTTCTCGATTATTTTGTGTACCTTTGCGATACGGGGTTGTCGCTCTCGCATGACCGAAGATCGATCAAGGATATATAAACACACGGGGCGATCGAATTCGAGCGTTCTGTCGTCAATGTTATATAAAAGAGCCTCCGAGACTCGCGTGCAAATTTCGGCGTCAAGATCACGCGTTCCCGTGTTTGTTTACGCGTCGAGCCCCTGCGTGCACGCGACTATGCCTATACGTAGCGTCGTCTGCTGCTTACCTATAGTGTCGCACTGTGCCCAAGCATTACGTAATATACGGTGGATGATACAGCCAAGTCTCCAGTGCAAAGAAATTCATAATAAAAAAATGCGGTCGCGTTGAAAGCAACGTCTGATTTTCTCTTTATTAAAATATGTACGTGTAAGACATAGAAAATCCAGTCGAAATCGCAAGCCGAGTCGGAGATAAAATCGATACACGAGAAATATTTACATTTTGACCTCTTCAAGATCATTCTCTCGACGCGACACTTGTGTATAAACACCCAATCTACGACAATGTTACATTTTTGTACGGTACAAAACTCCGAAACGTCTAATGAACACGAAAATCCAATTTAAAATATAACATCAAGTTATTGCTTGACTTATTTTACAATAGAATTTTGTACCCAACAGTTTAAAATTTATAATGCGATGATTAAAAAAAACATCGGTCAATATTTTAGCGAGCTCGAGATCTTAAAATTCTATACAAAACGATTTGATAATACTGATAATTTCTATGATACATATCACGAAGCTCTTTTCACTCTTTTCGCGCGGCCTCGTCGCTGCTTGGTCAACTTTTGATACTCCTGGATCAGCGTCGGATACAGTCGGCACAGCTGAGCGTAGTCGTCGCGCGTCATGGCTATCCTCGTGCGCAGCTCGATCCGGGGATCGATGCTCTCGATAAACAGCCTCGGCTCGCCGTCGCGGACGTCGCGCTTGATCCAGGCCTGCACGTCGAGGTTCTGAAACAGCAGACACCCGTGCGGCTGGTCGAAGTACAGCTGGCTCGTCTTTTGCTGCGTCGCGCACAGAGCGTCCAGGGTCTCCCTGTACATGTCCAAGTAAGCGACCTCGAGGCCTTGGCGGCCGTGGCCGTGGTGCACCCTCAGCTTCTGCTCGAGGCGGCACAGCTGATTCGGCGGGCACGGCGGAGGCTCGAACGAGACGAAGCCCAGCAGTATCGCGAGGGTATTGTCGCTGTTCAGCGCGAACTCGGCCACGTGGGGCTCGTACTCGTGCGCCCCGTAACCGTAGTACCGTATGGTGCACGTTGGCTTTTTCATCAATACGTGACTGGTCAGTTGAAATTCGACGTCCACGGCGGGCACGGTCGAGTTCGGCCGGGAGGAGTTTTGAGATTCGCCGCTCGAATCGGGCGCGGATGAAGACGGCCGTGAGAGAAAAACATCGTCCGAATCGGGCCCGGGCGAGCTCTGCTTCGAGTTGGCATCGCCGACGCTGTCGATTTCGGCTTCGCTCAACCGCTCGGAGTCGTTCGGTCCGACTTTTTTTAAAGCTTTGACCATGTTTAACGTTACGCTGTTGATTCGGTGGATTTTTTCGATTGGAGGTAGCTCGCCATCGCTCAGTAGAATTTGTCGAATGCAATCGATGCGTTCATCGGGGTCGTGAATACTTTTCAAATTTTTAAAATACACCGATCTATGTATTTTTCGCTTTCTTGTGCTTCGATGAGATTTGTCCGACATGGCAGACTTGCCCGATTGTTCAAATTTTTAACGACAGGTTTAAATCAGTCATGGACACTGCAAGACATTACAAAAATAGTCAAGTTGGACAAATGAATCTATCTCTTGAGAATTTCAATAATTATGAATTAACATTTCAATTATTAATCAAATGTGAATGATGATGTAAAATGCAAATGTAATTGATGATGAATGAAATAATATACTTGTGAACTGATACAAATATTTTGTAAAAACTTCTTCATTTTCCAGAGATGAAAATAAAGTATTCAATAATTTATTGTTATAAAAAAAATATTCATCGCACATTATATATTTTTTCTAGTATTTATAAAAACGTTAAATTTATCAAATAGTAAATCTCATAATAGTACGATTATGTCTTTTGATTATCAAAAATGTAGCTATTTACTTTAGACTGAAATTGAAGGTCTTATAAAATGTTTGTTTTTAACAAAATTTAAGCATCAATTCCTCATTCTCTAAATTTCTCCTTGTCTAAATCCGAAAAAAGAATCAAAAAATTAATATTTCGCGTTAGCGAGCTTCTAAAACAGAAGTCGCCAGTATTTGTATCAAGAAGTGTCTTGGTAAATTAGCTCGTAAAAATACCGTGTGCCGTGAAATTCGTAGCCGGTTTATCCGGCATGTCGCTTCGAGTTTCAAGCCAGTTTTCAAATAGTTCGCGCGCACTGTTCCCGCGCATTTAAACAGACATGCTCAGCAACGATCGCCCATATATACGCTCAAACCAATTCTGCCGATAAATGCAGATTTCGTTATCGATTTCGACGGTCCCCACGAAAAGTAACACGTTTATGTGTTAAATTAAATGGAGAAGTGTTACTCTTCGTGGGGACCGTCGATTTGTAATTTTTCCATTTCGGATATTTCCAATGATTCGACGATTGCCTCAAACGTGAGTGCATTGTTATATGAAAATGCGTTCTTAAAAAAAAAGGGAAGTACTCACTCGTTTATGGAAGTAAAGAACCGCAGGTTAGAGTATTGAAGATACTACACGTGTTCACACCGAATGAAAACTCATCAGCTCAACGATTCGAAAGTACGACGTGTGTCTTTCATTGCCGCATAAAATCTCAAAAATGATGCTCTGCGCAAACGCTATAGCTTGTATATAGAACAGTTGAACTTTTCTCACGTTTTTTTCACCTTTACGTACCATCGGCACATGGAAAATACCCTGATACTAATGGTCAATGATCATTAATTCTTACTGAAAATAGTTCAACATATTCTTAGTAATCGACACAAAAAGATTTATTTTAAAAATATTTTTTTAAACAAATAACGAAAAATTTTGGACAAATTTTAACAAAAAAAAATTATTCAGTATCGTTTAGACCACGTTTGACTTGATTCATACAATTTTTTGCTAATTAACTTCATCGAAAAAATACTCGACTGCAAAATTTATTGTTTAGAAATATGAATTTTTTTTATTTAATGATTAACGCTTCGAATCGTGGGAAATGGCGAAATCGTTTAGGATATAAAGAATTTTATGTATGAAATATAAGAAAAACATACTTTACTTGTAAGTTGCATTGTACGATTCATTCGTTCCAATTCTCGATAGTTTTTAAACAAGCGAAGTGATATAACGTAGCAGACGATGAAACACGGCTTTTGATCGAAAGCGTCAACAAGGCAGACTTCTCGGATTTGCTCTAAATTTTGCGCACTGATAAAGTAAATAAATAGTGAGCCTCTCATTTACTACTTGGAATATTTCGGCGATCAGTATCATTTCAGTGTTTGTGCTGAGTGGGACAAAGTATCAAGATGTTCAATCCAGAATCACTGCTCGATGCTGTGGAGTATGAGAATTTGGAAGTCGTAGAATCATTGTTAAAAAATGGAACTGATCCGAATATTGTCAATGAAGAAGGTATGTCACCTATACATCTAGTTTGTTATCGTCCAAGTTTATGGCATAAACAATTTGATATCGCTCGACTTCTCATCCGGTACAAAGCTGATCTCAACTTAAAAGATAAATACGGTAATAGTCCAATGATAAACCTATTTGATCGTAGTCTTGACTACAATACATACCGCTTAGACATGTTGAAATTATTCCTAGAAAATAACGCAGAAGTTCCAAATAATTACAAGACAAACAAAGACTTAGACAATCAAGAAAATTCCAAATTAGTCGAACAGATTGATATGTTAATTAAAAATTCGAATGGTTTAAGCTTCTACAGTTTTCCAAATGAACCGCCTCTACATTTAGCTGTTCATTTCAGAGCTTTAGAAACAGTTGAACTGCTTTTGAAATTAGGTGTCGATCCAGATCAGCAATGCTCTGAAGGCACGACATCATTAAATAGAATTTGTAACTTCCCAAAATTAACAGACGTCGATATGAAAATGATTCGACTTCTTATTCAGTATAAAGCCGACGTCAATGCGAAAGGTTATGAAGTAGAAGAAGAAGACGACGAAGAAGAAATGGAATACTATTCAGATTTTGATTCAGATTCAGAAATAGAGTTTCCAGTCGGAAACACTCCTATGATTAACCTATTTTATTGTAAGAAAAACTATGAACTACGTAATGAAGCTTTAAAATTATTACTGGACAGAAACGCCGACTTCGCGCTTTCTGGTCGCGGAGGCCGTACAATACTGGACGTTCTCCTTCAAAAAGAATTGAATACAAATATAATCGAAACAATTGAATTGTTGATAAAATACGGAATAGATTTGAATAAGGTAAACAAAAATGGCATGACTCCAATTTACTATCCTCTTATTGAACGAGAGCCAGAAAAAGTAGAATTCCTATTGAAAAAAGGGGTAGACCCAAATGTTCGTTGTTTCCTTTCTTGGACACCTCTGAACTTCATCTGCGTTGAAAATGAATTAACACATTCCGATGTGGACATGATAAAACTTCTCATACAGTACAAAGCCGACGTTAACATCAAAGATGAAAATGGTAATAGTGCTGTGATAAACCTATTTGACGTCTCCAGGGATCGCAGGAATGCAAGGCCAGATATTAATGATTTGAATACGAAAGATCACTTATATCGTAAACAAGTGTTCGAATTACTCAAAGAAAATAACGCCGATCTAACCGGTCTTGACTGGAACGGTGAATGATTCACTTGAACATGAAACAAATCGATCTTACTAACAAGTTGACTTTCAGTACCAAAAGTTCAAAGTGAAATAAAAATTGAAGTTATTTTGTTTTACCTTAGTACCAAAGTTCAAAGTGAAATAAAAAATTGAAACTATAGTCTGTAATCGCGTATTATGAGTGTAAAACAAATTTTCAGCGGCAAATCATTGGAAATGAGTTTATATATTACATATTTTTGCTATCATAATAGTTTATTTATCGATATTAATATGTTTCGAATCGACCGATGCTGAATGCAGTAATCTGTTACTATAATAACTTTTGTTAATAAAAATTAACTGAAAGAAGACGTGAATATGGATTAAATTTGTATTTGTATACCTTATGAAGACAACACAATTCGTATTAGTAAACTTCATAAATGCATGTAATTTCGAACTTGTAATTTGTAAATTATTTTTGGAAATAACTGCAGGTAAGCCAAGTATAATCATCATTCAACGTGACTGATGATCTGTATATCTAAGAGAAGTACACGTCTGCATTGACTTACTCAGAAATATTACTTAGACATGAATTTTAAAAATCTAGTTGGTCTTTCTCTATTCAAAAACAATGTCCACATCCAGTTGTAAATGTGAAATTTTTCAAAAGAAATTTTTATTGCTTTCAAATTCTGGACAATCTCTTTATCCTATGTATGGACTCCTTCAAAAATTGTCATATCTCATCTCGGCAAAATCAGAAAAGAGTATGTGTTTTTACTATGTAATCAGTAATAATTTATTTATGGAAATGCCAATTCATTACAAAAATTATTGTTTGAAGGAAAAGTTCTCTCAAACTGACTTAAAAATTTTAAATTTTCTATATTCTTTTATCAACATAAAGTACTTACTAGTTATAAATTATGTAATTGTGATTATGGATTTTTTATAGCAAAATACCAAAATACTGAATAGTTAATTATTTAATAATATTTGAAGGCGGATGTCGAACAAGAGACTTAATCGGGCAGCACTTGTAAGCACATCAAAACTCTTCTGAAATTAACAAATAAATTATTTTTCATAAAATTCTAAGCTAGCATTAAAAGTTTGCAAAATGATTTGAGATTCCCAACATAGAAATATCTTTAAAATAAAAAAGAAACCGATACATTTGCAGTATTTTTCAAGATATCATGTCACTCGCTTTTGTAATGTCCAAGTGTCCATGAAGCCTTGGGATAATTTTGACCCTTCCTCGTGCTTCGTCCTTTGAGGGTACGAGGCACGAGAGGTCAGCTGAGACCGGCGATTATCGTTCTGTGATGTGGTATGTGTGATGCGGTGTCGCTTTCGCCCCGACAAAACAGTTGCTCGTTCATTGTCAAGTCGGCAGTGATTACTTCGAAGCTTTTTTGAAATTTTGAATTTTGTGGCCTATTTGCAGGCGACATTACACTCTATTTAGTCGATCGTTTTCCAATTTTAATAAACACTAAACTGTTCGGTATTGTAGCTGACAAAACTGTTTAAATATGATCAAACACGTACTTAAGGTATGCAAATAAATTTGAGTGCTTCATTTACTTCCTTCAGTGAAAAAAGTTGTAATAACAGTGCGATGATTTTTATACTCGACGAGAACCTCCCTTCAAAACATTAATATAATGTTATTTCAATCCAAAAGTTCATAGGACCAATTAAAAATCCAATCTTTTGTTGATCTAGTGTTAAAAGAGAGTATGCTCCAATATTCGGCTCCAAAATTGTTCTGAATATCATTTTTAATTAATTGAGCCCGAGAAAATGAACGTTCAGGTAGAACAGTCGATACTAAGTGACATATCTTTATAGTTACTAGGCAAAACCAAAGATATATCTTTGAAATATTTCTTGACAATCGAGAAAATAACTAATTCTGATTTATAGAAGCCAAGTTATTTTTTAATAATTGCATGAAATTATCGAGCTTTAGTTAACATATCAATCAGTAATTGGCTGCCTCAATCTTGTTGATTTCTTTCTACTTTATATATCAAGCTGCAAATAAAAAAATGAATTGGAAAAAAGCCATAAGTTCGTTTTCGAGTCATCATAAATATAGACAACTGGAGTGGTGTACATTCGTGCAACATAAACAAACGCCGCTTTCGCTGTGTATGTGAGTCACGAAAAAAGAAACTCTCAGAGCCCGAGCTAGTTATATCCTGAGATTTTTCAGGTTTATCCGGCTTATAAGGCATTAATTGTAGCTTCATGGAATCATATTTTTTCAACTCTTAACAGTTATTGAAATGAGCGAAGTGAGATAACGTAGCAGCCGATGAAACACGGCTTTTGAACAAAAGCGTCAACGAGGCAGACTTCTTGGGTCTGCACTAAATTTTGCGCGTTGAACTGATAAAGTAAATAAATAGTGAGCCTCTCATTCACTACTTGGAATATTTCGGCGATCAGTATCATTTCAGTGTTTGTGCTGAGTGGGACAAAGTATCAAGATGTTCAATCCGAAATCATTGCACAGTGCTGTTATGTGGAGTATGGGAAAATGGAAGTTATAGAATCATTGTTAAAAAATGGAACTGATCCGAATATTGTCAATGAAGAAGGCATGTCACCTATACATCTAGTTTGTTATCGTCCAAGTTTATGGCATGAACAATTTGATATCGCTCGACTTCTCATCCGGTACAAAGCGGACTTTAACTTAAAAGATAAAAATGGTAATAGTCCAATGATGAATCTATTTCAGCATGATCATGACTATATAATATATACCGCTTAGATATGTTGAAATTACTTCTAGAAAATAACGCAGAAGTTCCAAATAATTACAAGACAAACAAAGACTTAGACAATCAAGAAAATTCCAAATTAGTCGAACAGATTGATATGTTGATTAAAAATTCGCATGGTTTAAGCTTCTACAGTTTTCCAAATGAATCTCCTCTACATTTAGCTGTTCATTTCAGAGCTTTAGAAACAGTTGAACTGCTTTTGAAAACTGGTATAGATCCGAATGAGCCGGACGATGTACGCACGACACCTTTGAATAGAATTTGTAACTTGCCAAAATTAACAGACGTCGATTTAAAAATGATTCGACTTCTTATTAAGTTCAAAGCCGATGTTAATAAAAAAGAAGATGATGAAGAATTCATACACTATTCAAATTCTATAACGAGCCCAGTTGGAAATACTCCTATGATAAACCTATTTCATTATAAAGAAGATTATGAACTGCGTAAGGAAGCTTTAAAATTATTACTGGATGGAAATGCCGATTTTACCCTTTCTGGTCGTGGAGGCGATACAGTGCTGGACGTTCTCCTTCAAAATGAACTGAATACAACAATTATCGAAGTAATTGAATTGTTGATAAAATACGGAATGGATTTGAATAAGGTAAATAAAAATGGCACGACTCCATTGTACTATCCTCTTTTTGAACGAGAAACGGAAAAAGTTGAAGTTCTATTGAAAAAAGGGGCCGATCCAAATATTTGTTGTTTTAATTCTCTGGCACCTTTGAATTTTATCTGTGTTGCAAGTAACTTAACATGTGCCGATTTGAATATGATTAAACTTCTCATACAGTATAAAGCCGATGTTAATATTGAAGATGATAATGGTTACAGTCCTGCGATAAACCTATATTACGTCTCACATTATCGTAGAAGTCCATGGGATAAAAATGATCACACACATCGTGAATCGGAAGATCACTTATATCGTAAGCAAGTGTTCGAATTACTCAAAGAAAATAACGCCGATCTCACCGATCTTGACTGGGACGGCGAATGTATCACATGTAAATAAATTAGATCCATCTTATATGCGCTATTTACAATGAGTCAATTTTCGGAAATTATTCGAAATCATCGAGTTATTTGAAAAAGTTTGTACTTGCGTTATTGCAAACGTTTTCACGATGTAAACAATAAAGCAGTACCAATGCTGTTGTACATTTTATACATTTTACAGTTAAAATCATAAAAAACATTAAAAAAATAGGGTGCAAGTACTTGTGGTGCGAGTAACCCACTTTGTTGCTGCAAGTTATGGAAAATAAGTTAATATAATGTATATTTGTTGTCGTAACAGTTTATTTATCGATGTTATTAATATGAATCGATGCGACAATGTATTACTAATATTTTTTGTTAATAAAAAATAGTTCTGAACAGAAGAGGTTGACTTTTAATTAAATTTTCATTTGTATACCTTTAACGAATACCTATAAGTAAATTTTATCGATCAATTGCAATGTAATTTCGAACTTTTAAATTCTATTCAGCACAAAATGAAAGGCTAAGTCTAAGAATCTTATAAAATGATCGATGATTCATATCTCAGAGAAACGCTTGTTAGTATTGAAGTACTTTAAAAATATTAATTAGAAACTATTTTTGAAAATCTAGAGTAATATCTTTTGTTAAATCTTATAGCTACGAAGAAGTTGTACAAGGTAGCACGGAATTTTTTTTCTTAAGAAAAGCACTAGAAAAATTTAGTCGTCATCTGGCAAAAGATTATTAGTATATACTATAAGTATTAAAGTATTTTTTGTCATATTGCAAAAAATTACAAGAAAACTTAATATAAAATAAATCGATATATTTTCAAAGTTCATCTAGAATTGTACTACTAGTGTGATTTTGCTTACATTGAAACATTTATTGAAATTTCTAAACTTTTCAAATGTATAATTCATGTTAGTGTAAAACTATCAAAAAAAGAACCGATATTATAATATAGTCATATTATATTTATACATTCATACATATTTATGAATACATAATTTCATTTAATACATCAAAAAATCGCAATGTCGAAATTTTTATTCGCAGTTTCAGTATCTGTCATCAAAATTCAATTAAAACTTCGGGATACATTAAAAAAATGTATCAATATTTACATAAGTATTCGACAACACAGGATTCTAGTGGATTCTAACGTTAAAAAAATTAATTTCACACATGGACTTAGTTAGTGAAGCTTCGCAACATTTTCGGAAATTAACTGCTTGTCGCGTGAATACAATACATCGTGTTTCTTGTCGCAAGACGCGTAAAATAATGCTACTCTACGCGTCTATATCATTCTAAAATAGCCTATTTCATGCATTATATCGAAGTCCTTCGTTCTTTCGTTCTTGGGTCGGGTGTCGAAGTAGGAGGTTCCGTGACACTATTGGTCCTATTCCTTTGAACGTAAAAGCTCGTGGAATTAGACACTCTCGCAACTCTACCGGTTGATCCGTTCATGTGCACCGCATCACCTGCAACAGTTACATTTCAATGAAGAAAGAAAGTAAAAGCGAAAAATCAATTCTTTCCGCTCGCCCGCGCGGCAGCTCTCTTACCGGTCCTGAAAATTCTCGTGGCATTGGGAACGCCCATGATGCAGGGCATCGAGTTTTCGCGCGCTATAACGGCGCCTTGACTGAGGATACCGCCCTGCTCGGTGATTATTCCCGCGAGCAGCGGAAAGTAGTGGCTCCAGCCCACGTCGATCATCGGCGCCACGAGGATGTCCCACTGTCTCAAGAGCGTGGCGTCCCCGAGGCTCCTGACGACGACGACCCGACGGCACGCGCTGCCCGGGCACACGGGCGTGCCGTAGATCTTGAAGTCGGCGTTGCGCACCTCCGGCCCGAACTCGTCCTTCTCGATGGGCTGGGGCATGCCGTAAAAGAATTCCGGATATCTCTTTTTGTTCAGCTCGGCCCAGAGCTTCCTGCGCCGATGGGCCTTCCTGATCAGTTCAGTCTGGTACGGCCTGTCGTCTTGCAAAAATTCCTCAAGCTCCCAGCGCGTAAAGTAGAATATGATGCCCATATCGGGCAACTTTCCGACGTTCATCAAGTAGCAGGCTTCGTGGCCCATGAGCGTGCGCACGTTCTGTACGGCTTTGCTGACCAGCGCCTTGCACTGCTCTCGGCGCGCCACCGTGCTGTGGGTCATCTGCAGAATTTTCCAGATGCTGTGACGAGTCTGGGGCGTTATCGGTGACTTAATTTCCCGGACCAGCTCGTCGATGGGTTGACCCGGTGGCTCGTTGGGCCTCCAGGGTATGTCTTTCCCATCCTTGGTTTTTTTTATTATTTCCTCCTCCGGGGTCGGCGAACGTTCACGCCTTCTGAGCATGTTGTGGTCGAGCCTCGGCTTTACAAACTGCGTGGGCGAGCCGAGTGCGATAATTCATCTCGGTCGAAGCGACGAAATCGTGAAAAATCTTACCTCGAGCACATCGTAAATATCCTCCCTCATCGTGTGGTAAGGCATCGAGGACAATTCCAATTCATTGGGACCGAGATGGCCGAACGCCCAGATGAAAGCACTAATGGGACTGACCCCTTTAGGACCCCACTTATTGTCCCACTGTACCAATTCGTTTGGATCAGGATTCGGGGGCACGTATTGGCCACGACAATCCGCGACCTTGGTTATGAGCTTGGGCAATTGCGCGGTGACGACGTTTCTGCAGTAGTGCATCAGCCGCGCGAAATCCGCAAAGTTTTGGGCCGTGATCTCCTCGTTGTCGCCCGCGAGCAGCGTCAGAAGTTGCACTTGGTACCAGGTGCTGGATCGCAGGACGTGGCCGTAACACTTCGACACTTTGTTCAACACGCCCAAATCATGATCCAACGCCCGGAACAGTTTTTTTGCGCTCAGCGATTCCCTGAGATAAATATTCTCTATGGTTTTTTCAAATCCGTCGACCATTACTTGAGAACCCCAGAGGAAGTCCTGCACCTTGCCGCCGAAAAGCTTGATGCGGTCGATGGGGCATGCGATGCAGTTGCGTCGCTTCGCGGCGTCGTGCACCTCCGGCGTGATTATGCGGCGGCCGCAGAGCGCGTAATCTCGGGCGATCATATTTTTGCTAATAGTTTCCTCGCAGTTGCGCATCATGAGCTGGAGAAATAAAAAGAGAAATAAAAAAAAAAATACTCGAAGTCGAGTCGCGCGGCTGCGAGGAAAAGGACTCACATTGAAATAATTGAAGGCGACCCTCATATTGACGATGAACAGCGGACTCTTGTCGTAGTCCGTGTCGTCGAAGGTTCTGATGGCGCTGGAGAAGGTCGTGGACGCGAGAGCCTCGCAGATGGTGGTGCAGGTGAGCGGCGTCAGGCAGCTCGAGAAGATCTCGCCCGCCTGCGCGAAGGTCAGCAGGTCCTTGTCGGCGGGCACGCCCGAGCCGAGCTCGTGGGTGAGCTCGAAATCCGTCCAGTCGTCGATGCCCTGCACCGTCCTGCACTGCAGCAGGTAGATCTTGTCGTCGATCAGGGCCCAGTTGATGTCACGCACCGAGTCGTATAGCTGGTCGAGCTCTTGGCCGATCTCGGCGATTCTCAGGATGACCTCTTCGCTGAGCGACAGTTGGCAGGCTTGCTCCGCCGAGACGTCGTACGTGGTGCGGTCCGCCGTGAGTCTCTGGCTCTTGGCGCCTATCTTCGCCCTGTCAAAGAGTAGCTCGGCTTTTTGGAGGTCGCCGCGACGTCTCACGACCATCTGGTCCGGATCTACCTCGTCCGAGTTGATCGACTCGGCGATGCCGTAGACCGAACGGATGTAGATTTTGCGCGGGTCACCGGTGATCGGATGTCGGCTGTAGAGGCAGCCGGACGCGTCGGGTTCGATCATGAGCTGCACGCAGACGCCGACGGGATCGTCCAGAGGCAGGCCAAATTTAATCCGATACTCGACGCTGTTCTGGGAGAATATATGGGCCCAGCATTTGAGCACGTGCGAGACCACCTGGTAGTCGTGCAAGCCGAGAAACGTCTGGTTTATAACCGGCTCGTATTTCTCGTCCAAGTCGTCGTAAATAGCGCTGGTTCGCACTGACCAACGTGACGACTTAGACGGGCCCAATCGAGACATCGCCCCGTTGATCTCGTCTCTCATCTCCGCTGGCATCGTAGCGTTCTCGAAACAATCGGCGATTCTGTGCGCAAAAAAGCGAGAAAATAAATCTTGCGTATCGTGATTCGGACAAATGATTGGCGAACGTACTTATCCAAAATCTCGGCCTTGAGGTTTGTCTCGGCTTTTCTTTCTGGATCAAAATCAAAAGGACATTTATGATCGAAGTAAGTCCTGTTGTAGTCGTGCAACGGAAAGATGGCATCATCCAGTTCTTGGTTCTGGCTCAAGAAGTGCGTAAAAGCGTAATTCGTTACGCAGAAAGCATTGGGCACGAAATACTAGAGACAGAAAAAAAATAAAAAATACAAAATTAGCCATCGATGCGCGCTCGGTGCTTGGCAGCACGCCAAAATCGTACCTTCGTCGATTTCAACGACATCAGTTGGGCGAGCGCGGCGACTTTGCTGCCAGCGATGGTCTCGTCCTTGCAAATCGGATTGTTCAGGTCGAGCACGTACGCCATGTTGTAATCGTCGCTCAACGGCGCGGTCAGTGGATCCTCGACAATCGAGTCCACGGATAGGGGTAGTTCTATGGGACACGTCCCGTCGTACCGATCGTTTATTTCCAATAATCCGATACCCACGACACCGTTCAGCTCCATGATAATGGTCATCAAGGTAGTCTGAAGGTTCCAAGGATATCCTCCGAAGACATGTTTACTCGTTGGATGTGATATGGTAAGTTGTAATATATAAGGTTTACCAGCTGAAAACATAAATCAATAAATTAGGTGCAGGTTTACAATAGAATCTAAAAATAGTGCTTATGTGATTGGTATTTTAAAACCAACCTATCAATTTAAAAGTAGAATAATTTTTAAGCACATCAGGAGTTGAATGTTGTATGAAATCTCTAACATTCAGGGTGCTCATCTTGATGAAACTCAAATTATCCAACGGATCTTTTACGTGTCCTAATTTATTTCTGCAAATCACAAAAATTATTAATTAGTTACTTTCACTCCAATTTGGGTGTTATCTAGAACAAAAGGAAGAAACAAAAACGTTGACTTACACTTTTAAGTCACTCGTTTGGTCTTCGGAGGAATTGTAAAAAATATTTCCAATCTCGTCCACGCCGATCAAGGATATTTTCGTCCTGCTCATGCTGGATTTCAATTCGCCCACGTAGAATTGACGCATTCCGCGAATAAAAAGTTCTTGGCTGGTATTATCGTGGAACCTGACCAGGCCCATCATCGATCCGTACTGATCGACCTGGGCTCTGTCGTGCGGCCTATATTTTCGTAAAGCGTTGATGCAACACGTCCCAATGCTGGATCGGCTCAAACACGGTTTTGTCGAAGCTATGAATCTGCAAGAGTCGAATGGCGCATTGCGAAAGGAAAAAAATAATGATTACCAACAAATACATGAGATGGAAATCGCTCTTTAAACCCACATGAAATTCAATCGCACGTGCTCGAGTTCTTCATCGACGCTCTCATTCTCATCGCCTTTCGTGCGCGTGCCCTTTCTCAAAAGACCATTGTATGTTATGCGCACTCGCTTGTCCTTTTCCACGACTGTTATCGTCAATCCGCGGGTCGACCAGCCGTCCTTATCTTGCTTTATCACCGTGTTCGGATGCTCCGGCAGTTCGTAATCGGTCGATCCTTCATCGAGGCTCAACAGCAGTATCAGTTCCGATTGTTTCTCCGCTTTACGTTGGAATTTAACGTACAAGTAATTGCCCTGCTGATCCACTCCGTAAAAGATGAGTGTTTTCGACACCTGCAAGAAATTTTGTTTTCTTCAAATTTTCACAACGAGTTTGAGAACAATTTTTTTAACGAGCGTGATGTATTCTTACGTTTTCTTGGTCGTAACCGTCTATGGTCCTCATGATTGCTGCGCAGAGATCTGACTGTTCGCTTCGCCAATGACTTTGAATTTTCGGACTTTCACAGAATTAGTACGGCTACCCTGCATTGAACAAAATGTAATTTTATAATATTAGCAGGCTTAATTGTATAAAAAAAATTATTATAAGTATCGAAATATTATCGGTACGAGCCAACATTGTCGAGAGCAAACTCGACTAAATTCAAACTTTCTTTGCTTTTTCTCACTACTGAAGAATACTTTCAATTTGGAAAAATACAAATCGTTAATGAACGCATTATCTTAACTCTGAAAAATTGAGCGTTAATTTAAAAAAAATACTTATATAATTACCTCGCGGTATTAGGATTTTATCAGTCAACTGCTGGCGAGCGCTCAAGTAATACAGAATGGTCAGACAAGACTTGTATGAATTAATCGTTATGTTCAATCTGTACAATGTTTGTCAATACATAAAATCATACGTACGAAAGGTGTGTTGGTTAGTAGTATAATTTTGTTTTGTAATGTCTCGCTCTAACGATCGATATAATGATCAACGGTTTACGGTGTCAATTAAAATTATTATTTAAATCTTAACTTGAAAATGCATGCTTTTTTCCTAAGCTTTCGATTGACTTTAAAATTTACGTATTCATGCAACTGGAGCCAAGCAAAATTTATATTTTTTGTACGAGTAGCTTTTTTTATAAAACGTTTTTTTTATAAAAAAAATAGCAAACATCCATAAGGGTCAGAATACAATTCTACGATACAACACAAAAAACATCTATTACGATGTAAAATGTACGAGACGTACTATGTACCTTGGCATATAAAACTTCAATAAAATGGCATATAAAAGTTCAACACTCCTGAGAATTGGAATGAATCTCGTCAAATAAGTTCAATGGATTCTGGGAGCGACTAAAGTTTAAAAATCGCGGCCTTAGATCCATTTTAACATGACCTAAAGCATATAGAAAATTCAGGAAAACCTGAAAACTGTTTGTGCAGGTTTTTTTTTTTTAATTCTGAATCTGACCTGTACATATAATGTACTTTATATAGTTCTACATTTTTTATGGAATCGAAATCAGAAATTTGAAGAAACAAAATTTTTTTCAATGAGTAATGTATTAAGTCTTGGAGAGATCGGGAACGGACCGAAGAAACCTAACAAGGTACATTATAAAAAATATTTTCATAAATACTTAAATAAACGAATGAATTTATTTTAGTAAGAAGAGGGTGAATGACCTTAGATTATCTTTTTTTAATTATTTGATAATCACTAACATTAAAGGTAGCGAAGAGTTTAATTTCAATACATGCTTGGACAAGCTCTTGTTCAAGCGTTTTGAATTGATATATTCATACAGATGTACATACAAACATTCGAAGAGAACTCTTTACAAATACATAAAATTATTTTATAAAGCCTGCATCAAAAACTCATTTTTCATCTATAGCAGGGCTTCCGAAATTACTTGAAAATTATAAATAATTAAACGAATTTTAACGGTTCGCTGTAATATTTGGTTGATAACACGGCGACTCGTTTTGTTTCCGAGCTCATTTCTCTCCTACTTTCTAATAGCCTTCGCTAAATAGATTGATTAAACTTTCAATTAACTTTGACACGCCTTACTCGTGCAAGTACGTGGCGAGCCCAGCTTCAATCTCGTCAATTTTCCATCTTGCGGTTCACGTTGACGTTTAATGCGAATTTCCTATTCGATCTACTCGCATGAATATGAGTATAGTCGAAGCTGGGTTACATTCAACCATTTAAACATTTTAAAAATCAATTTTCACGGCGAACGTAAATGATAACATCTTTATATAACTTAAAACTTTTTGATTATATCTATTTTCCGTTCCAAGCTTAATAAATTAAAGCTTTGTACATTTGAAAGCTCTATAGTCGAGACTTGAGCAGTACTTGCCTGTATAAACTTGAGCTAAAAGTTTTGTGTTTTAAAATTATTGTATACTTTCTCAACTATGATTAGTGAAAGTAACTAGACATTATCGTAAACAAGAGACGGCAGAGTAAGCGAAGTATGAAAACCATATCGCCGAACTCATGTTAAAGTCGAATATCATTATTCATGCTGTGCATAATGATAAACATGGCGCACGCATTAGGCGTTTCTTGAATATTTGAGAAGAGCTCTGATGCATCGAATTTGAGTTTCATATGAGAAATACAAATTATTTGCTTCCATAATTATATAGTACACGTCATCGATCTGATCTATGAATTTGATTGTTCAAGTATGCGTACTGCGCACTATCACGTTGTAGACCTCAGTAGCACGAGTCATCATCAAGATTCATCACCGTTTTCGAGCTGCGCAAGGTTGACTATCTGCATAATTATAAGAATAATTATTTGCGGGAATCTTAATTTTTAACTATTACTGTCTGAAGCTGCTCGTGTACAGTACAATGGCGTTTGACACTTCTGCACGTGAGCGAATGTATCTGATGCACATAATTTGGTAAATAAAAATTCGCTTTTCAATGTGGCGCATCTTCATTGCAACTGCATCATTGTCCGCAAATAAGAAGGCGTAAAACAAAAAGTAAACAACCAAGCTCTTATTAATCGATATAGCAGAGGACAAGATGTACAAGAAAAAAAGGAGGTATCAGAAAACAAATCATAAAATAAGTTACATGCGATTGTTTCTATTTTGTGTGCGTGGTAAATTGTATTGAAAAACTTTCTATTTATTTGTAATTACAATAATTTCCACTAAATTTTGATCATCTATTTCAATAGTAGGCATAGAATTTAAAGACGACAAACCTCAGTAGGTTTTCAGACTAACAAGACATTGGTAAGAAATCGGAAATACAGTTGAAAAAACGTACACACACGTTTGTATATTAGTATTTTAAATTGAAATTTTTCGTTGACAAAGAAATATTACTTTTTGCTAAATTTTTAGTTACACATCTTTGAACAGATGAGACATCAATGAAGCAGCAGCACATATAGTGCATCGTCTCAGTATTTAACAGTCGTATAAAACATGTACTGCATTCACGTGGCGTATGAGATCACTTTTTCGTCCAAATGATTTGTGACAAATCTCACATTCAAAGGGTTTGCTCTGATTATGTACCGCATTGATGTGCCGTTTGAGGATAAATTTTTCTCCAAATGATTTGTGACAAATATCACATTGGAAGGGTTTGATACGAACATGTACTGCATTTATGTGAGTGTTTAGGTTAGTTTTTCGTCCAAATGATTTACGACAAATGTCACATTCAAAGGGTTTGCTTCGATCGTGTACTGTATTCACGTGACGTATGAGATCACTTTTTTGTCCAAATGATTTGTGACAAATCTCACATTCAAAGGGTTTGCTCTGATTATGTACTATATTTATATGAAATTTGAGGACACTCTTGTATCCAAATGATTTGTGACAAATCTCACACTCAAACGGTTTACTCTGATTATGTACTGTATTCACGTGACGTTTGAGGATAAATTTTTCTCCAAATGATTTTTGACAAATATCACATTCATATCTGTGAGTTTTGATGTTATCTTCGCGTGCAAAGGACTTGCGACAAATCTGACGTCTGTATGGACAAACGCTTTTATGTATTATATTGATATTCTTATTCAGACTTGCTTTGGCTATATAAGTTGTCCGACTCATTTTTGACACGTATGATGATTCGTTTCCAAAAGTTTTGGCAATACTTTTTAGATTCCCATATTCGACCGGTTTTAAACGGTAATTCACATTAAATTGACAATTATTGTCGTAATCGAATCCTTTTTTTATCAAAATTATCAGGTCTTTTTCATGCAGGTAATTGGTCGGATTTTCGTCTTCTATTTTGACGATAGGTTGCAAATTTTGATACTCAGTTTTGCAGGTAGTTTTCGTTAGAGATTTTAGTTCAAGTTTAACATCTTTACCCTCATAATCTATGAATATATTTTCACTTATCTCATCTGTCTGATTTTCGTTTTCTTTTTCCACAATAGGTAGACAACTTTGATTCTCAGTTTTGCAGATGCTTGTGATAAGAGATTTCAATTCAAGTTTAACATCTTTGCCCTCATGATCTATGAATATTTTCTCATCTAACTTTTCCTGTAAAATTAAATTTGATTAATAGTTATTGATAGTGGACAAACAGAACATAATTCAAAAATTAAACTCACTGGCGATTTATAAAACTTGTATGTTTCAAAGCTTTCGGCTGTACAATTGGATACCAGTGAATCGAAATTACAATAGTTGCCTGCATCTGGCCATGGATCGTTCGGCTCTTCTTTTACCCTGAAGAATATTAAAGCATGATGAGTGATCAAAATTCAGAAAATATAATGGTATCAACGGAAAAAGTAATACCGAACTATGTCCGGACGGTTTCCCAACATTGGATTCGTTAAAATATGATTTTTCACTCTGAATTTTCACGATATGAGAAAATATTTGAGGTTAATGAACGCTTATAATAGCTAGCTGACACTTTTGATTGATAACAAGTATAGATCTATACTCGGTTACAAAAATAATTTGTAAATACTTCGTCAAGGGACTCAGTTTCACTCTAGAGTCTAGCGATTGAACAAATATCAATCTTGCGTATCGAAGAATATTCAAGATTTTTAAGGAAGCGCTCGAAAAATTATCATAGCAGTATCATAGCAGTATAATAGAAAGAAATTGTTACCTAAATAAGTCACTGTTCCTTTCCATCACTTTCTTGATTATATGTATTTACTGTAATTTACTCACGATATTCACTTAGAAAATTTTTGAGGTTAAAGGCTTCTAAAAGCTGACTGTGTCGATCGGTTTCAAGTATAGAAATAATTTTCAAACACTTGCTCCTCATGGAGTTCGGTTTCACAGTAATGGGTGAACACATTAGTAGTATATATTAGCCAGGTGATGCGCCAGCTGTTGATAGCAAAATTTTCCCCCACTACTGTGATATGTTTCATCAAACGCGTCCTTACGCAACTATATGTTATTCGCTCTGAGCGTTTGGACGGAGCTTAGAGTGGCGCTACCGTCACCATTTACACGTTATCTTATGGAAAAACAGGACAGGTCCTAGAAAAATGCCAGCGTCGGCCGCTCGAACCAAATTTTTTCTTATGAGAATTAACATGAGAAAACGCCACGCTGTGTGAACTCTTGGGGCCAATACCCGTGGCGCTTTGTTCTACGTACGTATAGACTGTACCAGTGGAATCCGTAAAAAATATTCCGAGAGAAGTCAGTTCGATTGAGAACTTCGATTGAAAATTTTGATGTAGAATGCGTCTAATGCACCTTGATATCAGTCCATTGAGGTATCGCAATCATTGGATGATGCGAAAATGGTATGCATTTTAAAGAATGGTTTATTCAATAGCTATTTTGATGTTTCCAAGGTCGAAAAATCGTATTTTCTTGTAAATACGATGACTTGTACTTATTTTGTGATGGATGTTGCCAAAATCATTCTCAACTTTTCTATCTCTTTCTTTGGCTTTGAGATACTTGAAAAAAAATTCACTAAAATATTTTTAAAATACTTTTTATTCCACAATATATTTTGTTATTACCGATGATTTTTAGAATTATAATACACGTTGAACATATTATCTCATGAAAAAATGTTTTTCTTAAAATTTTAGTTCTCTTCTTAATGAAAAATTGATCTTCTAAATGACAAATTCGGCTAATCGTTCGTTAAGAAGTTTTATGTTACGATTAAGAAATAATAACGTTTACTAAAATAGATTGTACATTACGATACGTAAATGCATTTGACGAAGAAAACTTTGAATATTACCATTTCAAACGGAATAATGAATACTAAAATAAAAAAATGAATTCGAATTTTTTCCCTAAAATTTTATCGTTCCATAAGCTCCGAATCGGTGCTTTAATTCTTCAATATATCGCAGATCAAGTTCTTTCCAAAAGTTTTCTCGTTTCGATTTTATTCGCGTATCGCATAAGGATATAGTAAAAAAAACGTCCCGCTTTTTCGCCACGCATACATAGACAAGAATGAGTGCAGATAACTGCGGTGCAGAATTTTTATCGACTCCATGGGCCTCCAGGGTGTACCAATCTGCTCTCTAGTCAATACGATTTGAAGCTAGATAATATGTAGCTCGTATCTGTGCATGGGTGCAGTGTCGAGTGTAAAACTCTTCTGCGACTGACTATTTTCGAAAGGTTTTTATTATTTACGTACTTATGTATCGTACTATACAAAATACTTCTCAGTTTTAGTATCGAATTACTTTATTACTACACTTTGGAGTTGAAAGTGAAAAGTTTCGAGTCAATTTCAAAGTACTTGTAAATTGAGTATCGATCTCGTATTCGTAAGGCGCTCACTTTAGTATCTGCCGTACTTTGTAGATAACAATCAACAAGAATCCGAACATTTATGACCACTCGGCAAGTAAAGTAAAAATCATAAAAAATCAACAAGTCCCATGTTACCCATACAAAAAGTATTCATAATAAAGTAACGTTACAAAAAAAAAGGCGCGCCCCAAACTAGCCATTAGTTGTACCTTGGCTGCAAAAGTTTCCGCGCAGTCGAGAAATGAAATAACGGCGCGTTATTAAAGAAAACTTGTATTTTATACATTATGGCCCAACTGCGGTCGAAGAGCACGGCCACAAAGGACTCTTAAGAATCCAATTACTCGTCACACGACGATAATAGCATCCATTACAACTAGAGCTCGACAATTCTTTGGCGTTAACTTTTCCATTCTTTTTTCCTCTCTCTCTCTCTCATCCCCTTTTTTTCGTACAACTTATATCATCCCCGCGCGCGCGCGCGAGCGGCTCTCGCAATCTGCCGATCCGTCCATTTTCATTAGACTTTTCTCATTCCTATCTGTCCTGCAGCTCGTTCAATCTCTTTTTGTCTACATAGCTTTTCGCGCTCGATTCTCGGCTATTTCTCTCTTTCTCTCTCGCTCGTCGCGCGTCTATACAGTCGGCATTATATGTATATAGGTGTCGGCAGGGCTCGAAGCGGAGGCTGATCGTAAAAGAAAAGAAAGAAAAGTTTTGCATGTACAGCTCGTTCGTTGGCATAAGGATCGAGTACGAGAGTAATTTATCCTTAAGTGATTCGCGCTTATACGCACGGCAGTGGCGGCGGGTAGGAGGGGGGTAGGGGGGAAGGCCTAGGGTAATTTATCCTTAAATTAGTGCTCTTACAAGGCTAACTTCACAACGACTTAGCGGCGCGCGCGCGAGAGAGAGAGAGAGAGAGAGAGAACTCGGCTCGCGTATGCGGCAAACTAAAGCGATTTGTACGAGGATGTTCTTCGAGCGCGGCGCAGCGTGGGTGTAGGACGGAGGGTGGCGGCGGCAAAGGATATGCGCTATATACATAGACGTAGCCTAGTGTGCAGCTTTGGGCTCGCGAGTGTAGGAGGCATACATATACAGCTATGTAGGGTGTACCGGGCGCTCTGCGAAAGAAATTTTTGCGCATGGTACACCACGTGTGACACAAACCCTCATCCCTCTCCCTACTAACGCTACTACCACTGTACCACTCGCGCGGTATAAAGTTTCGGCTTAGCTGCCGCCGCCACTGCTGCTTTCAGTCTCCCCGTGTACACGCCGCCGCCGTCGCCTATATACGCTGCATATATAACTGCAACTTGCGGTCTTTGTGCGCGCAGGCACGAGTCAGGCAGCAGCACCTATTATTATACGTAGCTGCGGCGGTTGCGCGCACATATACAGGACTACGCGGCAACTGCCTCATTACTTATGCTTCGAACGCACTTATACAAATTATACGCGACCTTACGTGTACCTACACACGATGATGATGCTGATGATGATGATGCTGTCACCTCGTCGCTCCTCGGACATCGTTTCTTTTATTATCGCTAGGTGCTTCGCGAGGAATTTATAAACGTTCATTGAACTTATCGGCATAAAATGCACGTGTGTATTTGTGCGCGCGTTTCATTAATTTCGCGAGACTCGAGCTAATTACGTTACGTACACCGGGGGTGGGCAGGGACGTGGGAGAGCGGGGGTTATCGATACACGCGCGGCTTTATTTATACTCGAATATAGATACGGGGAATATGCGTACTATGTACATACGTGTGTGTAGCTGTACTTGTATATCGCGTATACATACCTCTACGTACACGTGTGTGTATGTATGTGCAGCTCTCTGGTGCCCGCAACTCCGCAACTATCTAGTATCGATGCGGTCAGAGATAGTGCAAATATTCCAAGGGTGTATTATGCATATAGGAATATAGACTATAAACGCGCACGGGGCCCTCTGTACACAGTGCACACACACGTGCACGCAGTGCTCGTGCAGCGATGCTGGTGTACACGAGCAATTCCATTAAAAATTTCTCACGACTCGACGCTGTTGATAGAAAACAATTGCATTTTTTGTCGTTGATTGTGACTGATTTACGTTGATGAAAATCGCGGTTTTCTTCTGAATATATAATACTTTATGTACACTTGAGAATGTCGAAATTATTCCGATCTATTTTTAACTCTATTTTTAGATTTACAATACCGAATGCGGCAAGACAAATTCACCACGATTCTCGATAAAATGGCATTTGAATGGTATAATTTTTGGTGAACGTTAAACGATGCGTAAATTAAATTATTTTTTTCTCCAAAACTCAATATGTTTATAGAATAAGAAGGGTTAAAAATTTAGAAAGCATATGTGTACATTTTTCAAGATTTTTCGGACAACTTTAGGAATTTGAGATCTGGAAGAGATTAAAATAATCCAAAAGGTTTGAAAAAAAATATGTCCAAGACATTTTATTTAATATATGAGCTTATATGGGCTAAGCCATAGTTAGGGTGATGGTCAAAAAATTTTTTTTTCTCAAATTATGTACTTTTGAAGAGTACATTGAAAAGTGAAAATCCTGAAAGTTTCAGCCCTCTAGGTCCAACCCTATTGAATTTTCAGGGCCTCAAAGTTGAATTTTCTTTTTCTGCTGATATTCTGCTTGCAATTCTGATTTTCTGGGGTTAACATGAAAAAATTGTTGAATCATAGTTTTTAATGTAAAATTTGATGTAGAATTCAAATTTGTACTTACAAATCATATATACAACTTCTAAACCCATAAAAATGATATTTTCATGCGTTAATCATGTCAATGCCAAAAAATAAATGTGTTCGTCTCCTT